>JAWWEU010000125.1:5972839-5988740 GCA_035583155.1 Acropternis orthonyx
TTCCACGCCCCCCCCCCCCCCCCCGATTTTTTGTTACTCACAGTGTTTAACTGAGACTAATCATGATAATTCCACAGCATTTCATAAAATTAGTTGCATTTCACTTGTTGGTAAGAAATCTTGGCCACCAAATTCCGGATGTCAAACTTTATAAGAGTAAAGAGAGTTACAAAATCATTCCTCCAGGAACTGCGTTTTTTTTCCAGAGGAATAGCTATTCACTCATCTCAGAAAGCATGAGAAGGTACACTTCACAAAGTCAGAAGGACTTCTGATTATGTCCCCTTGTATTTGTTTCTCATTCCTTCTTGGTTTTGGGGTTCCCCCCCCACCCCTCCCAGTTTTTAAGTAAGATGACAAAAAATTCCTTCACTGCTTTTGAAAGTTTATAAAACAATTGCAAAAACAGTGTTTATTAATCCAGCTCAACCGTGTTTCAGCGGGTCTTTTCTGGTGTTAGCGAAACAACATCAGCAGATGTTTTTCATCACTGCTACAGTACCAGAAATGTGACCAGGAAAGAAGGTATTGTGGCCAGAGAATTCCTGCTCCTCGGTCACCCTGGCGGCTGCAGTGGCCCAGGGAATACAGAGAGATTTCCCCGGCAATACACAAAGGACTATATGACTGGCACCAGAATTAGAGAGGAATTCAAATTCCTTATCCTAACTTTACACACCCTCTCTTGCACTGGTCTCTGAGCATAAAAAACCAGAACAATCTGGATCATTGTGTTAGGAAAGTAAATCTCTTAGCAGGGATGTCCCTGGTTAGTCATTTTGTGGTTTGATAACAATTTTCTCGACTAATCCGTCTTCCCTAAACAAATTGAACTGCTTTGTAGTTTGGATTGAGATTGCCCAGACTTGCTGTAAGTACTTTATTTTTTTCAATTAAGACATCTTTATTATTTTCTACATTTGTTGACTGGGTTATGAAGGCAACTTCCCAGAGAGCCTTAGAGTTCATGAGGAGGGAGAGAAGGAGAGATTTTTTTTCTCCATTATGTTGGTTTTGTTGTGATAGGTTTTTTGATTTTGGGTAGTGTCCTTTTGAGTGTTTTGTTTGTTTGTTTGCCTGTCTACAGGGTGTGTTACAGAGATTCTCTTTGGCATCAAATGTCCTATTCTTCTTTCCAGCAGCAATCAGGCAGGTCTTATCAGAGAACTGGTATATAGTACTTTTGGCATGCAGCTCTGATGGAATCATATGCTATAGAATGTGCCTCTTCCAAAATTCTGCTAAAATTCTGCTTATTCATGTACATCTGTGCTCTGGACTGTCACAGCCTTTGTTGCTGGTATCCAACCACCCACATTTGTTACTGCTCTCTACCTCAAAATGAACATAAGACTGTGTTCTGTATGTCAATATTTTAAAGCCAAAACAGGAAAAATTGGCTTAGGTAACAGACAAAAGGACAGGAACCAGGATGGGCATGTGTTTAAGGTATCAGATTGAGGCTTGGCAGATTTGGTTCCAGTTTCTAAAGCTGTCAAGATATATTTGTACTATCTCCAATAAGCTGCTAAATCTTTTGGGCATCAGTTCTCCAGCTATAAAGTGGAGGATGATATCATCATGCCTTGAAGAATAATTGTGGGGATGAAGTTGTTTGCTAGGGCTCCAAGGTAAGATGGCAAGGGCTGATTTCACAGAAATGATCTCATTGCTTAGTGGTTTAAGTTCCAAATCTGCCAAGTGGGAACAATAACTTTGCTACCATTTCAGGTCTGTTATGAAACTTACTTCAGGAATATTTGAAAAAACCACTTTGCTTTACATCCTACCTCCTCTCAGGAGACTGACTCCACAGTAAACCCACAGCTTCCTCGCACTCATCGGAGAGTTTTATGCTAAAGGCCCTTGGCTTAAATATCTAAGCCAGTTAAGGCTTTCCAATGTAAACCCCCAAAGAAGGGATCATTTAATGACTACCATCTTCATTTAGATTCCCGTTAGTCTTTTGCCTTCTACATTGTAACTCTGGTTTGTAAGTTCCCCAAGCAATTTTCTCATGTTAAATTTGTTATTCCAAGAGCAGGAGAACTGTATTCATTAGTTAAACTCCTGTATAGCAGGAAGAATGATGCCAACAACAACCAATTCTCAGTGCTTTTCTCTTCAGGACTGCACGTAGTCTTTGCTGTCATTTGAGCACTAAATCACTTTAAAAAGGAACAGAAAAGTGGCTCCCAATTAGAGGAGTAATAAATAAAAATGATGATATCTCTCCCATTTTCTTCAAGCTGGAAGCCTGAAAATTAAGATGGTCCAATAAGTTCAATTTGTGCAAACAGATGTCTGATGTGCACTGCAGGAATATTTCCTCTCACAATATAAATTACACATGTGTGTTTTTACACCCTCCCTCTTTCTTGTCAAGCCACATTTTGTTGCATCTTTTGGATGTCCAGCAGTTCTTCCCTGAAACCTTCAACCAAATTGGTAATTGGAGTGGGATTTGCATTTTAAGGCAAGACAGGAATCCTCACTTTAGAGTCTCTTGAAATTCTGTAGCCATTTGTATGATTTTTGATGGCAATATGCAAATGCAGCTTTGATGAAAAACTACCCCTGTACAGAGATGTCATTTTTTACAAAAAGATCTATGGGTTTGCTTTTGTAATCAGAATATGCTCCCTGCTAATCAGAAAGAGACAAAGATGTTGCTCTATGACTACCCAAGATTTTATGAGCTGTCTTGGTAGCAAAATGCACATGCGTGTTATGTTTTTATTAATCACTCTTTAGAAATTACCTATGCTAAGTTCAGATAGAAAAACGTCCTTCACATCCCTGTGCAGCGCCTGGTTGTGCTGTATTGACCTTTTCTTTCTCAGCAAAATTCCTACAGAGGGAAACCATGTTATTCTAGAATGAGGGAGGGGTAACAAAACACACACTTCTTTCAATTTTTTTTCATATTTTCTAAGATTTTGTTTATATTGGCACCTCTTTTCCTGTGTTTTTCAGTTTCTTCAATAAATAAATAAAGATCTGTCCATTGCTTCTATTAATCTGGTTCATATGAGGGGTCTCCTAAACATGTGATGACTCTGCAGGGGAAGAGAGAACACATTTCTTAGAGATTTTTGGAATGCAAGGATGTCAGCCAAGTCTCAGAGAACTTGCTGGGGGTTAACAGCAGCCCTGTGTGTTTTCTGATATGATCTGTTTTAAAGGGATTTCCCTTCTAGAGACCTAAAGAGCTGTTCATTAATCAGACCCTTCTTCAGGGCACATCAGGAAAACAGAAGGAATTAACACTCCTCTGTCCCATCTCAAGACTAAACAAATTTGCACAAATATACAAGGGGAGGCCAGTGTAACAAACAAATGCCAGTGGTGCACATGCCAGAAATCTGATTTGAGCAAAGTAAGACAGTGATGCTTTTTTTATCCAACCATGTTTGAACGGAGAAGACAATGGAAAAGAGGACCCCCAAGAAACTTTTGTTTTGTTTTAAATCTGGTTGAGCTATGTGTTTTTCAGAGGTAAATTTCTCTAGGAAATCAACACTTAAAATTTTAGGAAGCATCTAGAATTTAAGTCTTTTTAAACACAAATATTTACTTCGGCTTGTAAGTCAAATTCAAGTACAGAAATAACAAGGTTTACATGTCAGCAGAAGTGTGCAAATTCCTGAAATATTTTTTTTTTATATATAAATATGAGAACAGATATGGAGCAGTCTCTGGCTTTTAAAAAATACTGACCAACTTAATTTTTTTCTGCTACAGCAAAAGCAACGAAGAAGGTTGTATTTGTCAGTCCATGTGAAAAAAGACACAAAACATAATGTGATTTCTGTCAGAGATGCATATGGTTTTGGCAGACAAATAGTCACGTAGTGTACAAATCTCTCTGGCAAATAATGAGAAGATGAAAAGTCCTCACATTGCATCCGCATTAAATTATTTCAGATCTGGTTAACATGCCAAAAGTTTACACTGCACTTAGCTTTCTTTTCTGTGTACTTCTGACCTCGTCACGCTGAAGAGCCAGAAGATAACTTCCCGTTCCAGAATATGGCAATAATTCAGGATGGAGTAGAAGGAGCTGTTTTAAGTGCCTGGTCTTCATTACGCCTCATCCAAAGCTGACCTCACCGAGACTCGTCAGTATGAGGGATCTTAGCTATTCCTTCAATTATTAATTTGCACTCCGGAGGTGTTAAGATCCAAGTTTGCTTAGACTTTTAGGCCACACTGAGCGGGACTGGGGGTTCCCCAGTGCAGCTGGTCTCCGTGGAGTGGCTGGAACATGCCCTGACTCTCTCCCTGCAGGCTCTCATGCTGCTCTCCCTTCCCGTGTGTGCATGCCCCCTTGTCCCACCATGGTTAAGAGTCAGAAAAGGGCTGGTGGACACTCAGGAGCTGAGAAATAGCCTGGATCCTACAGCACTGCCATTGTCCCCAGGGGCACCAGCAACAGGATCATACTGCAACAAAAATCCAGTGCCCTTGCTTGAAACCTCATTCTAAGACTGAAAACCAAAACCAGCCATTTGTATGAATGCTTCAGTCTTCTCCTCAGAAAATATTGTATTTCAATCCTTTCTAATCCTGCTACTATCACAGAATGACAGAATTTTGGCCTAGTTTTAATTCTGCTAGTGTTAATCAAAAGGGTGTCTCTCCCTCTTTTTTCTTCTTAAAATAAATTTTCCTTGTAAGAACCAACACTCAACTTTATCCTAAATAAATCCTGTTGAAAATAATGCAGTATGAAGTATTTCAATATATCTTTTGAAGTAGTCAATTTAACTGTAATGCCTCAGTCTTTGGTACATAAATAAGATATCAGTAATATGGTAATGGAGCTTTAAATAGCTTTCTGAAGAATTTTGCTGCATTTTAGTAACCACCCCCTTCTCAAGGCTAGTATTACAACTTGCAAGCAGAATGCTGCCATCACTTTTAAAAATTTTTCACAAGACAAGTGGCAAATTCTCTTTGTTCAGTTGTCACTTTTGTGAATGTAGCCTTCTTACTCAATTTCTTCTTCCCAAAAGAAACTAACTTTTATCTTCCTTATTTTAGAAGCCCTGCTAGTACTGATTATCTGGTTTAGTCATGCTCTGATCATACCAGTTGTTTGTTACTGTGTTGGAAAGCTGGCAGGTAATAATTTAATGGATTGCACAAGTGTTGCACCATGTTTTCCCTTCCTTATTTATACATATGTATTTATATTTCTTATATTTTTGGGGTACTAAAAGCAACAGATTATTTTGGCATTGAGGTTGCCTGGGGCTGTGTTTGCTCCAGTCATCAGGGCCTGCAGATGACTCCGTATCTTAGAGTCTCACTTCTTTCTTTGATGTGTTTAATATACATGACTTCATTGAGTCTATGTAAGGATAAGATTTAAGTAGGCTCTCCTATTTAAGCAATAGGTTAGGGAATTAAATTAACAAACTTTGTGATTATGACCAACAGTCTGTTGAATTCAGCTCCTCAGACTGAGCTTCTCCTACCTCAGTGGTTAGTTGCCACTTCCTCAAGGTTGCCTTTAAGATACCACAGTTACCTACAGTGTAATATTAATTAAAAAATCAAACCAACATAACTTCCAAAGTGTTCTCCCTACTCCCATTGGAGAGGCAGTATCTAAATAAGGAAGGGGGGTTGTTACTTTATGTGAACTTAGAAAAGTCAAACTCGCAAGTGGATCAAATCCCCTTACAAGATATCTCCTCCAAATTCCACTGAAGTTAACTAGGATGAAAAATGACCATATGACTCCTGGGGGGGGGGTAACAGTTGTTAGCATTCACGAGCAACACTAACTAGATATTAGGTTTAATGTCATGCCTGCTGGGTTTTAACCACGACTCCAAATGCCCTGTGAGAAGCTTGGTGGCTTTTCTTAACAAAGCCCTACTTGCCCTGCACCGTTCCCTCTGAATTCCAATCCTGCATTGCTACCAATGCCAGGGCAAAATCCTTTCCCCTTCAAATTACTAAGATTACAAGCTGAAATCTCTAGCTCCTCGTTTATCTCCACAGATTATCTATGCTAGCTAATGCTCAAGTAAAATACTCTAATGATCAACTGATCAGTTTCTAAAGTCAGATCCACTTTTAGAAAAAAAAAACCATACAGCAATTATGAGGTGAAAGGGGCATGTTCAACAGATCTTTCAACATCAAGTCACATGTTGAGGGTTTATTCACAATGCAAATATAAAGCCTGGGGACTGGCAAGAGCATGTGTGCTCAGCATTTCTTAGAGTGAGTTTGGACATAAAAAGATGGAACACATGGCCAGCAGCTGGAATTTATGAAGATCACTGTTTAATAAAACAGTAGTAACCACTTTGTGCTGCTGCTGCATTCTTTTCTTGGTGACAAAATGGGGGCACACCAGAAAAAAAGCTGTGGTCTGCAGTAGAAAAAGCATTTCCCAGAGGTTAAGGGGCTGGAGAGAACAATGTTGTGGCAAAGGTCTTATTTCCTGAAAATGTTCTGTTAGTTGCTGGGTGGTTTTGGTTTTTTGGTTTTGGTTTTTGGTTTTTATTGTTGTTGTTGTTCTATTATGTTTTTTAATTTGCCTTTTTTTTTTTTTTTTTTTAATCTTGGGGGTGATAGCTACCGTCCCCACTTGTGCCTGTTCAGACTCACCTCTGCCTGAGGTTGAGGCTTGCTTGGACAAAGCCACAACTGACTCAATTTAGGGTTGGTTTTAGTCCTGCTTAAGACAGGAGCTGGAGTAGATGATGCCCATCAGTCCCTTCCAACCAATATTTTTATGGTTTATTAATTTGGTGTTCAATTTTGTAAATGTGTATCAAGTAAGAAACAACTTCTCAATACAAAAATTTTAATCAGACCTTCTACCACAGAAGAAATGAAAAAACAACAAACCATAACCCCCCCAAATCCCTACATATTCCCAGTTTCACATAAAATCGGTGTGCATTTTCCCAGATGCTGGGACTGCCATCACAAACACTGTCCTTCTCAATTAATTTCTTTGTGGAAAACCATTTGTTTCAAATTCTACTCCAGCTTGCACCTGGTACCAACCAAAAATACCCATTTTGGAGCTCTAGAGTTAGACTATTTTAAAATATAAAGTCAGCAATGACAGCTCTGTTGTGTGCAACAGGCATCCATAAACAGTTTGAAAGACATTTGTCATTCTTTCAGTATTGGCTTCATACTGAAGACCAATAAAATTTAAAATAATACAGTTATGCTGGCTGTGTTGTTCGGTGAGGTGTTTTCTGACTATGGCAGCAGAGAGGCAAAGAAGGTCACTTTTCAAGCCCCACACAAGTATTCATGTTTGAATACTTTCAATAATTCATGTTTGAAATAACACATAGATTTACATTGGAACCCAAGAGAGAAGGCAGTATTGAAAAATCCCCAATTACCTAAGCGCAATATTATTTTCAGCATACCACATTTGCTCTGTCTTCATGATAATGTACAACAGAACAAACATTGTGTAAGTTTATAAACAGTAAAAGGAAAATGTGATGCCAGGTTCTCAAGATATAAACATGAACAACAGTGTAGGAGATCTGGTAAGAAAAATAATAAAAACCACTGCAGAGGAGAGTAATAATATAGAGTCAACAGTAGTCAATCTGAGAACACCTTTGGAAATTAAAGAAAAGACATAAAGGTAGGCTTTAAAAGTTAGAAGGGAATAAGGAAAATCAGTTTTTAGGGAGATTGTAGTGCCCCCCACAGTTGAAAATACTGTCACCTGCCAATTTCAGAAGTGATAGCAGATTCTTGAAAGAGCAGGTATTGTGTTACTCCATGTTACTCATTCAGCCAGGCCCAACACCTTCAAGGTTTTCAAAACTAATAATCCCAGCTCAAAGCCAACCAGCCACATTATAGCCAGTTGATGGAAAGAACATAAGGGGAGTGTAATGTGGTTACAATAGCTCAGAGCAGTACTTGAACACACTGATTGCATTCTGGGCAAGACCCAATCACTGACATACCCTCATCAAAGATTTGGAAAGAGGAAAACTCCTCTCAAACAGTACGTTCACAATAAAAAGCCAAGAGGAACAGTACGAATCAACAAAATTTCCTCAGTATGTTTCTTAAAATTTTCCTGTGTGAAGGGTATTGCTGGTGCATTTTTCATCCCTCCTATTTTGAGTAGGATGTTCTGGTTCATTGCTGCTTTTAGCTAAGGAGTTAAAAATTTTTTTACCAGTGATACAGACTGTGCCAGCTGTTTGGTTGCTGTTAGTGAGAACTGATTGCTTTAATGACTTCAAGTGGTGTTTCTAAACTGTACCAACCAGGACTCCTGCCGGGAACAGCTTTCACGGGAGAAACCTTAATTGTGATTCAAATACATAGGGCAATTTACAGTTAAGTTTGACTAAAGTTGTGGAAATACTAAAAAAAAAAAATAAATTGCAATATTTATTCAACATTTTACTTGTGCTTGTTTTCCTTTTCGTGTCTGTTTTCCATTAATACATTAAAGCAAGAATTTAGAGACAGAAATGATCACAGGAACAGTTTTGCCAAATACTGATGAATTCATATAAGTCATAAGTTGTACATTTGTGAACTAGTACTCACAATGAATCTGTCATTTGAAGAGAACGTCCACACTGCAGTGACAGAACTGACTTCCAGTAATGCAGATAGCCAAGATAGATTACAACTAGCTGGTTTTGGAGAACACTGATTTACCTGTTTCTTGGCTATCTAGTGGAGTTAAGCTACACATCCCTGGAAGTGTTCAATGGCAGGCTGGATGGGGCTTTGAGCATCTGGCGGAAGATGTCACTGCCAATGGCAGGGTGGGTTGGACTAGGTCTTTAAGGTCCCTTCCAACCCAAACCATTCCATGTTGTACCAGACAGGGACCAGATCTGCTCTATATTCTAACATGTATTTCTGTAAAAATAGATATGTATTTATGCAGAGTGTAAGTTGCATATATGCCTATAAATCTATGGATACTCTGAAAGGAAATGCAACCATTTCACAAGATGAAAGCCAGCAGGAGCAGAACTGCCTGTGATAGTTATGTTTGCCAGGCCCATGAACTGTTTGACATTTCTCCAATGAAAAATGGCAACCACAGACACCACACCAACAGGGCACAGCTTTAAAGGCCACCACCAAGTCAATTGTCCAATATGCGTTGCTTCTTTTCAGTAATATGTCACAGCTTGTGCATTCTGTTTAAGATTTAACTGGTGAGTTAAATGGAAATGGTATTAATTATATACTAGAACTATGTCAAGCTTCAAAACAGCTTTAGGCTTTTAGTCCAAGAGCAAAAAACCGTAAAAGCACTCTAAGTTTTTTTCTAAAGGGATGGGGTTAAGATATGACCACAAGACCTTTCATTATCTCATGAGGAAAGCTTCCAATGAGTCCATCTTCCTCTCTTTTTCCACTCTCATGAGTTTCAGTTTCCCCCCTTCTGAAGGCAAAACTGCTCAGGCACAGGGAGAAAAGGCAATGCTGGGAGTGAGTTTGGGTCCAGATCCTTTCACTTGCCTGCTCTTGGCTCTGTTTTCGTAGAAAAACTGATAAAGGCTGCCAAATTTCTTATTCTTTTCTTAATTCTGACTGTTTGCTGTATATGAGCTTCATCTGCTGGTAGACTTGGCTGGAGCACGTGTGTGTACCCCGACTGAAAAGAGCTCTGTATGGTCAGTGCTTAGGTTTTGGGCTCGCTCTGGGGTTATCCTTACGATATAATGAGGCTCTTGAGGCCAGTGGCACTGGCAGAACCCTGTTTTTCTAATAATCTTTCAATAGGGAAGGAAAGTGTTGACAGCCAGGAACACAACCACAGAGACACTGCATTTGAGGAATGGAAAGGGCTTTTTTCTCCCCTTCCCTTTTTTTTTAAAATTCACTGGTGGGCTGCTTTTCCAAGCCAAGGCACATATTTTGATGATGACTGCGTGATAATGAAAAACTTGTAACTCTTTTACAGGCAACTGCATTGCTTCAAAACAGCACACTTGGTTTCTTGTCTGGTATTTTATTTTTTTGAAGCCGGTGATATTTGGTCCAGCATTCCAATATCACCGAGTTTAGCTCGGTCCTGACACTGTTTTGAGGAGGCTCCTGTTAGCACTTGTCTTTTTATTAAGGTCACAGCCTCATCTGTTGTCACTGAGACATCATTAAAAGAGGAGTTACGCACTGACTGTGAGACGCAAGGATCTGAATGAGCTGCTAACCCATTGAAGGTGGCAAACATGAACCCAGTGCAAGATCTAAGCCATCAGCTAATCACAGCTGACACGTTCAATTGAGAGGCCTCTGCAGTAATAGCCATGTATTAATTCCTTACATTTCTCTCCCAGTCTATTGGTGTTCCTTGTTCTGCCTTCTACCCTCAATCTCTACTTGTCAGAGTAGCTCAAAAGGTGCAACTCTGCGTGTGCGTGGCACCTCTGTCGTGACACAAAGATGCTTTTGTGAACGTTCACTCCGACCAAATACGAACAGCATGGTCAACCACACAGGCAACATCTGCTACACATAATACATGGAAGTCTAGAGATGTATTTTCTGAAATATGAATCTATATTTTATATTTTTCATTAGGCAGGCATGGTTTGGTTCAAATGGCCTAAATTTTTAAAAGTGCTGGAGTATTTTAGCCAAATTTCTTTATAAAATGTTTTATAAAATCCACACATCTTGGCTAAATGCTTGTTAACCCTTTTTCTGTGATGTTTCTTAGAATAATATTACTGTGTTTCCTGGTGCTGAGTGATTTTAGTACTGTCCCAGATTTATGCATTTCACTTCTTAATCATTCTGTGAAAAAAGAAACCTCCACCAGCTTTGCTGCATCTCTGGTCAAGCTTCTCAAGCCTTCCACCAAAAATAATTCAAAGATTACTTCTGTCACTTCTATAATTACTATAATTTTATAGCAATCTCTCAGTTGACTCAAGACTATTCAGAAGATGCTAAAATTCAGGAGGTGTTAGCTTCTATTAAGTGTAAATTGTGTGTGTGGGAAAGCAAGTTTTCCGTTATTTTGTTTACCTTGTAAATTTAATTAGTAATAAACAGGGAGCTATACTAGAATATATGTGTAATTATGATTTGCTTTGGAGGAGGAGGGGGGAAATCTTTTTAAAGACAGTTTTTACCTCAGAAAAATTAATTTGCCTGTGGGATCAACCTGCTGTGTTTGAATCTCATTGCTGCTTCCTAAGGGAAGATTCAAAATCATTCACACCTTTCCACAAAACACCACCTATCATAAAATCATAGAATAGCCCAGGCTGGAAGGGACCACAAAAGATCATCCACTCCAATATTTTGTGGGGAAAGGAGCCTAGATGAGATTATCCAGCACCTTATCCAAAGGTGTCTTGGAAACCTCCCGTGGTGGGGACTCAGGTCACATTCCTGGATATGTCGTTCCACTGAATGACTGTTCTTATTGAAAAAAACCTTCTTTCTTATGTTAAGATAAAACCTCTCTAAAAACTTGCACCTGTTGCCCCTTTTCTTCTACATGGGGCAACTTGTGGAGAGAAAAATCCTGTCCTCTTTGTAGCAGCAGACCTATATTAGAGATGTCTAACTTCTGGTGGAAACTCTTTATGGAGTTTTCCTGCCATTCCTATGGCTGGAATGAAATCACACTTAGGAAAGGAAGTTTTTAACCCCAAAAAAATTTACATATGAAAAATGTGAGTAACTGATATCTGCAAAACAACGATGAAATGTCCTCCCTTCTGTGATAGCAGGTTGGTACAGAATTTTAGGGAAGTGAATTCAAGTGTTGTCCTTTCTCTCTCACTGCATAGAAAAGATTTACTGGGATGAACTGCTAAAGACTCCTTTAAAATCAATGACACCTGACTAGGATCTTGCCTAACTCTTCATGTTCAGAAGTATTTCATTCTTTCTGTACCCTCTCTGAAATCCTTATAGTATGTTTTGTCTTGACTTGGGTCCCATAGCCAGCTCCAGGTAACCACCTAATTCATACAGATACCTATTATGTACCAGATGGAAAATGATTCCTCTATTTTCCTTGCACATCTCGAGAATCATCAGCATCTGCAGATAAAAGCAGTAGCAGCCCTTGTATTCCCATGTATTCAAAGTTTAAAGCACTTCTAAGTAAACCACAATGATTTAATAGTCTCTGTGCATTTAATAACTTAAATTATCATGCAGATTTAAAGCCAGAAATCCTGGAAAGTATGTGTTTGTATTTCCATTTTACTTCTCTGATCTGCTTTTTCTCATTGAAAAACTCCCAGGAGTGATGGTTTCTATTCTCTTACTCTAATTCACAGATATATTTTGAATTTGACAGATATACAGCTTTTGATCATGGTTTGGAGATAAAACAAAAAAAGAGCATAAAATGAAGGAATACTTTTCTCCATGGAAAATAAAATGTCATTTGAGGCTTTAACTGATGGTAATTATAACATGATTTAGTTATGATATCAAATAATAGGGTTTTAATGCCCTTAACACAGCATGAGTTATTTATTTTTCTTTTTTCCAAGGTAATTATGCCTTTTTCCAAAGCTTCCCAAGGTTTCTTAATTTTTCATGCTTTTGGACCATGAATTGATGACTGTGTACCACTCTCACAGAAGTTTACAACATACAAAAGCTTTCACAAAGAGTCATATCATTAAGATAATTCCTTGTAGTTTTTTTTTCCCCTATTATCTTTTTTTTTTATTTATTCCTTCTTTTATTCTAAAGAAGTAGAGATTACCTTGTGAAGCTGATCTGGAGAGATTAAAAAAAAAAGAAGAAGAATTTAAACCTGATGAGATACTCTTCAGTAGATTACAGTGATATAAAGGGCCTCTGACTTTGAGACTTTCTATTTCTACCAAGGAAATTTGTATTTCTCCCTTTTCTTTTGAATATGTTGCATTAAGAAACAACTGAATCAATTCAAACAGGGCCAAGAATTCTAGAACACGCAATGCTGAAAGAAAAGGGGGGCCTTGGGGTTTTGTTGTGTTTATTAGGATTTTTTTTTTACTACTCAGTAGGGATGAGCAAAAACCATAACCTGTTTATCCTGTCTCCAGCTCTTGAAACTTGCATTCAAATGAAACGAAACTCAGATTGAATTGCTCCTTGATCTGGATTCAAAATTCAAATCCAGCCAAAAAGCGCTATAAACTCTAGATTACTTCATTCCTATTGGGCTGCTACTTTTCAACATATTGTATAATACTTCAACAATATTATACTGTCCACCTTTTTCAGCTGTGTGACAGGAGCGAGTGAGCTGATTTGAGCCAGCAGCGTGCACTTGTGGCCAGGAGGGCCAGTGGTTTCCTGGGGTGCATTAAGCAGGTGGAGGGAGCTGATCCTGCCCCTCTGCTCAGCCCTAGTGAGGCACATCTGGAGTGCTGTGTCCAGTTCTGGGCTCCTCTGGACAAGAGAGACACGGAGCTCCCGGAGAGGGTCCAGAGGAGGGTGACAAGGGTGATGAAGGGACTGGAGCATCTCTCTCGTAAGGACAGGCTGGGGGAGCTGGGCCTGTTCAGCCTCGAGAAGAGAAGACTGAGAGGGAATCTCACCAATGTCTGTCAGTCTCTGAAGGGAGGGTGTATGTAACAGGCAACGGGCAGAAACTGATGCACAGAAAGTTCCACCTGAACTTGGCTGCTGTGCAGGTGCCTGTGTCCTGGAGCAGGCTGCCCAGAGAAGCTGAGGACCCTCCTTCACTGGAGATATTCAAGAGCCATCTGGACACAATCCCGTGCCATAGGATGACCCTGCCTGAGCTTGTGCAGGGGGGTTGGACCAGATGACCCACTGTGGTCCCTTCCTACCTGACGCAGTCTGTGATTCTGTGATGATCATCAGAATCGAACTTTTGTGTGCTTTATTGACAGCATCTCTCAGATTCGTGACTAAGAGTCACAATGGTAACATCTGGAAATTCAGTTTAAAACTGGGAAAAGTGAATGCTTTTCATCTGTCTGTCTCTTCAGCTGTATCTAGATACAGAAACTAATGAAATTTCTTGTGAATATCCTCTCTAAATAATTCCTGATATGGATGAAGCCAGGAAGTTCTGTAGTCCTGGAGCTGAAAACCTTTTATTGTGAAGTGCATTTTCCTATATAACTTCTTAAAATGGAACTACACTACAAATTAGGAAGAAAAACCTGCTAGCCATGTGCCATTTACCTGAGTGTCCAGACAGAGACGCATCTGAAGAGCTATTTTAACCAAATTATACTATTTCTATCTGTTTCTCTGGTCATTGTAGCACAAATAGTTGGCAAATCTGCATGCTCATTGTAACCAGCAAATATAAGAGGGAGAAAAGAAGTCGTAGAAAGGGGTAAAGCTACAGTTCTGTTCTACAAACAAGAGGCTGCTCTACCCAGTTGAGCCTGCTTGTACTTCACATTTTCTCCCTTGTGCAAAACTTTGTTCATCTGCTCTGGAGGAGGGAAAAAATTTACAGTTTCCTGCTTCAAACTATTTTGATCTCAGTGGTTTTGGTATCTGCTAGAAATTTTTTTGTGTCTTTTGAGGACAATTACCAATAGCTGTTGTGTTTCATAATTTTTTCCATTTCTACACATACCAGAAAAAAAAGGAGTAAAGGGCAGAAGGAGTCAGCTGTCCGTGGCTCCCATTTTATTCCCCTTTATTTTGTGATACTTGAGCAAGTAGGAATCGGGCTATATGTACTTGGAGTGAAATTTGTGGTAGAGAAGCAGAGCTTTGATAGACATGGTATCAAATACCAACTGAAAGATCCCTCCCTTCAAGCAGAATAGTTTTAATTTCGGTAAGGTGATGTTCAGAAATTAAAACCCAAACCTGTGAACTGCTAGTTGGAGTAAAAGAATTTGTTATTTCTATGGATGAAAAGGAAAAAGCAGAGATTTTTTTTTTAGCTTCCATAGGCGACCTAACAGCAATTCAGACTCTAGAGGTAGAGGAGCAAAAAAGAAAACAGAGCAAAGAACACACACCTAGGTCTTGCTTGGATGTCACCTCTCTATGAAGGTGAAATTAAATGAATGAAAGATGATTTTCTAGAAGTTCTCAGACACTCCAAGGCATCATTTATGCTTTTTTTCCTTCTGTGAAAAGAAAATGTGAGGAAATTCTTATTTTTACATGATCAAAACAAAAACAAAAACAAAAAGACCCACACCAACACCACCCCCCCCCAAAAAAAAACCAAACAAAAAACATAACAAAAAACCCAAACAAATACAAAAAATTCCCCCCAAAACACACACACAAACCACAATAAACAAAGAAACAAACAAACATGAAAAAAGCGCCCACATTAATTTAAGCCTTTCAACTCCGGCTCTGGGATCTAAGATGTCAAAAATGCTCTAGTAAAGCTAAGAAGTCATAAAGAAGATCAAAAATATCTTCCACAAAAGAAAGTCTTATAAAGAAAATAGATTCTAATCAAAATAAAGTCAGAAGAAACAGACTAAATGGAATTCAGCGGAAAAAGAGGAAACAAAGCAAAGGTGTTTGATAGAAGTCTATACATTAATGAGTGTTATTAAGAGGATGAGATGCTTGGATATTAGCTGTTTTTCCTAATTGAGTGGGAAATCACCTTGTGGAAAAGAATTGACAGGGAAGAATAGGAAGTTTTGAATGCTATATGAATGGTTTTTTTCCATTGCCTGCTTTCCCGTACCTGAGCTCACCGTCATCTGGTGAAGGGGCAGAAAGAATTCCTTCGGTGATAAATGGTTGTACCTCTGCTAAGCTCTCCTCACTTGCAAGAATTCTTTGCATACCCCACACACTTGGGAGGGAACTTGTTTTTTTCCATGAAAACTTCCCAATTCTTGCTGTGGCGATTCCTCAGAGTCACCATTAACATACAGGGGGGTGTGGAAGGAGGGGGGGCGCTTGTCTGGGGTTTCATTTTGAA
>JAWWEU010000125.1:5988840-6167619 GCA_035583155.1 Acropternis orthonyx
TCAGAGTCACCATTAACATAAAGGGGGGTGTGGAAGGAGGGGGGGCGCTTTTCTTGGGTTTCATTTTGAAAATTAGGCACAATGGGAATTAATTACTTTTTGATTTAACTGGAATATCAAATGCTGGAGGAGAAGAAAAATACATATTGCATGTGGCATACCAAAAGCAACATTAGAAGAAAAAATAAAATAGAATAAGCTACCTCAGTTAAATCAGCCCAAATTCCTACATATCATTAAATAGTATGGTTAAAAGAGTGACTATAGTGGCTGCCCTGGGGTGCCCGGAGAGAGCTCAGCAGGAGAATTGGAAACTCTGTATTTCTTCAATTTACATTCCAAGCAATTTATTAGTTAGCTATTCAGCCTTTCTGGGAACTGTTTTAAACAGCTTTTTTGTATTAAAAAAAAATTAAAAATCACTAATATTTTTGAGCATAATTTCACCTAATTATGTCAACAATTACTAAAAATCATAATGCTAGATTCCCTGAATGATTGGCACAGTAAAAGTCATGAGACAAAACATAATAAAATAAGATGATATACCTATAAATACATTTTAATCTTTATACCTTGTGCTTATTTGAGGTCTGATTCGGTTTATTTCTGGTTAGTTGGTTGGTTTTTACCTTAATCTATGTGGGTAAACCATAAATACTTGATACCTTGCCTATAAATCAGTTATGCCTATTTATGAATGTGTATATATATATATATGGGGGCTTTTTTACCTCACTTGTTATTGCGATATGAGAAAAAGAACTTGTCTTTTATCTACAGAAACACCTTAAAATACAAAATACAGAAATAGGAGAATTTACTTGTGTCCTTTGGGAAAAACTTGTATTTTCCCTTAGTGTCCCTAACAACATCATCTACCAACAAAGATGACAAGACCTTTACTAACAGCAGCCAAAGGAATTGACAAAAATACTGGTTACACAACTATAGAGTTGTAAGGCCCTCTAAAATCAATTCAAATCAGTGTGAATTTGCCAAGCACATTTGGGATTAATTCTGTAACTGATAATATATCTGAGCTGATGGCCTATAGACAACATAAAATCATATATGGAAAGTGGTCAGAATGGTTGAAAATGATGACAAGAAATATGTCAAAGCCTGATGAGATATACCCAGTGTTGCTGTTTCTGTTCAGGCTGCAGCCTGAGTGTTTGTTGGCTTCCACCAAAAATGAACACGTGTAGGAGGATCTCCTCATTTCAGCCTTGTTTCATGGGGAAATGAAGCTGGTTGGAGCATCCTGTTTGTCTGCCTTGTCACTATCACTTAATTTTAATCAAATGTGGTTCAATGTGATGGATGGTGCTCTTGAGGTATTCTCTTCCTGTGAATTTCAGGCAGCTGAGCAGAGGAGATGGATGCCTTGCTGAGAAAGTCTCTTCAGAAAGCAAGGATCCATGGTGGCAACCATATATTTGGAACCAGTGAACACACAGGGAACTCACCCTCAAATACAAATCTCAAGCAGAGTAAGTTCTCAGAGCAACATCTTTCTGATGGGCAAGATATGTTGATTTAGGTTCTCAGGATATCATCAAGCCCATTGTTCCCACTTTTGAGCAGCTTTGAACAGTATACATTATTTTATTTCCAGTTTTATATGTTGAGATACTGTTGGAACAGGTCTAAAATATCTAATATTTTAATACAGAAACAAAAGTTTTATGGACGAGATCATTTCTACCCACAGTGAAAAGATGAAGAAAATAAAGTATATACAAAGATACCATTTTTAAGGGTATCAGAATTGTTAAGGATTCCACACCTTATGTTGTGGATGTGCTCAGCAGGCACCAGCTGCCACAGGAACCCATAAAAGCAAGCCTGAGTCCTTTCTGAGTGAAAAGCAAGTCCCCCTAGTATTCTCCATGTAAAACAAAAGTCGAAGGCTTATGTACAAACTTGCTGGGGGAATACTCAAAAGTGTTTGAAAGCCTCAGTAGGGGCATAGATTGATATTATTCTTTGAGTGTGACCTGAAATCCACACTTGCTTCATGGTCAGAGTGTTTGGATCAGGGCTTTTAGATGTCATCTGGGTTCTGCCAGGGGAGAACTTGTTGTCATGTGCTAGCCCTCAGCATGTTTATTCCTTGCAGTGCCAGAATCCAAAGAAACCAGTTCTTTGCTACGTGGTGATGTCCTTTGACCAACCTCCAACAGGCAAGTCAGCAAGATGCCTTCTGACTCTTCCATCCCAAGGCAGGAAAGCATCAGGGACCTGCTGCAGGAAAGGTGTTTCACAGCCACCTTTGTGCACAGTGCACGGTGCTTCAGTTTGCTCCCACAGAGGTATAAGCTCTGCTGTGTCTCACACAGACGGATCCAAGGAGCCCCACTGAAACCCAGCTGCAGGTCAGACGCTGGGTTTTGTGGGCACAGGCTGCAAACTGCAACACGATCTCTATCTGAGCCCTTTCCCCTTCAAATAATTTCTGCTGGCACTGGAGAGAAAGTAACCAGCAAATATCACCATGTGCTGTAACAATTCCCTTGCCAATGAGGTTAAAAAAGATGCTTTTAAGAGCATTTTTTGTCAATTTGAAAGAAAAATACGTATATATCAATATATATTAACTATAAATAGACATTAACATTGTTTTGAACAGTTCTCTGAGACACCTAACCTAGACTGAGCTGAACAGCAGTGGTATAAATGGCAATTACACTTTAGACTGCAGTATCTATTCGTTGTTATCAGAATTAACACCAGGATTGGTTTTGTTTAGGTGGACAACTGCAATTTTCACTGTACATTTCTGTGAAAAAGGAAAACTAGTCCCTTGTTGGTCTCTGATTATTTCTCTTTCTTCTTTCTTTCGCACAGTTTCCCTGTTGTTGCTCTTGCCTCTCATGGCTCTCCTGTAGTAATTATCTCATTTCTCCTTTGTTACTTCACTATGAGTATATATATCTCATCTCCTCTTCATCCTTTTTATCCTCTTTTTCCTTCTGTTATGCTTTAGAAACTCCTTCCTGCACTAGGTACTAGACTACAGCTCTTCCCATTACTTTTTCAAAATTTAACTCTTCTGTTAATCCAACCTCACCAAGCTATGCAGAAAACTCATTTGGTGTTTGCCAGTTACATACATATTCATCCCTTAAACAGGGAACTTACCCTTCGGGGAACTTCTCTGGCTTATACCATCCTTTATTGTGGGATAAGTGTATCTGCCTTGAAAAAGGCTGCCAGTGCAGGGTGACTAGGCACTTCAACTCCATAAAACTCTGCTAATCTTGAAGTAAGTGGATGTTTTATAAGATTTGTTCATGACAACTCTGCACTGTTGTAATAATCATGAAAAATAGAGAGGGGGTAATTCCCTCTTACTGCTGGGATGAAATAAGGATAGCTAACATTTGGGGAAAAAATAGACAAAGACCCTTACTAAGTGTATTGGACAATTTTCTTATATCACTGCCTTTTAAAACCATTTAATTGAAATTTATGGTAGACCTTTAGCTAGGGGATTGTAATGAAAAAATGGGGCATTTTTTTTCTAACTTTATTTCAAATAGGAGTTCAAAGTTCGAATGAAGGGGTGATGAATTTGATTGTCTCAGAAGACTACTCTTATCCATGCCATCTGGGTTGCTAAACTTAATTTGCTGAAAGTTTAAGCAGATTAAAATATCATTTGGCAACTTTGAAGAGACTTTTCACTTACTATTCACCTGCAACACTTTTTCAAATGAGAGATTTTCTTTATGGATCAAAAAGAAGCAAAATTGTAGGTTTTGTGACAGAGAGCATTCCTACAGGAGCTTGCACAGGAAAAATAGCTACTGAGATTGTTGAATTAATAATGAACTATAAAATACGCGTTTAATGCATGTGCAAGAAAAATGTGCTAAGTTCTAAAATGAATATGCTCTGTGGTCTTCAGGAATTTTGCTAAATTTCTGTACTTCTATGTATGTCCTATTCCTTTTCCCAAGAGAGTTTATGGCAACATTTCTGTTGATGTCAGCAGGAAGCAATCAAAACAAATTGGTAAAGCTGATGATTTGTGTCTCCTTTAATTGGCAGCTTTTAAAATCTATGGGCTTGTAATGTTATTAGCTTCCTGTTTTTCCCCTCAAAATTATATTTTGTATGTAATGTAATGAATACAAGTCAGATAAAAACAGGGTTTATATTACAATGATCAGCTTTTCTGTCATTTTCATTCTAAAGCCTTTAAAGCTTTTTTTATTTCACTACTGTGGGATTTACATTTTAAAAGGATTCAGCCTCGCCCTTTATTTTTCCGTGGAAAGTTACCCTCAAATTCCAACTGCAACGCAGACTGTTCAGGGAACTGCTCATTCTGAGGAGTTATTTTGGCTGTTTTGCCAGCACTGTTGTACAACAACAGTCGAGAGCAAACCCTACAAATATGCAGGTAAAATCAGAAAGCTCTGCTGCTGCTTCGAGAACAAGAAGGGTGTGATTCTTTCTGTTGTTATATGGGTCCATCTTTCCGAGTTCTAATAAGCACATTTAAATCTCTAAAATATTGCTGGTTCCAATGGTGGGAACTTAATTTTTCTCTACATGTGTCTTTTCCTTGTACTTCATTCAGGTGTTGCTCATTTTCTCCTCTACCTCCCAAAATACACGTAAGATATCTGTAAGCTTTTGGCTGTATGGGTAACTCCACTATGAAATGGAGCAATACTTTTAAAATATAAAATGAAAATGGCCTAAGTTAAAACATATTTGTCTTTGAACAGCTTGGAAATGGTCCAGGGTTGAGAGGGGCTATTTTGAGTGGCACCAGGCACATAAGGCTGGTTATGGCATTGACACTCTTCTCCGTGATTAGTAACTCATGTGTGAGTGCATACTCCAGCAAATATAGAGAGTGTATTATGTCCTCCAGTGACTCAACTCCTAGAAAAATAAACCTAGACCTTTGTTTTCATTTGCATGTTTTTTTCCCTAGCTCTTTTTTGTCTTACAAGATCTCCAAAAACTCCATGCAGATGGGAGGTGTATGCTCCTGCTGCTTTACAGCAAGGCTTCCCACTGGCATAGACAGCAGTAATTAGCCAGAGAAACAATGGTCACATTATAACACAGACATTTTTGCAAGGAGGGTTTTGTTTGATTGGGGGTTTTTTTAAAATAAAAGCTCAGTTAGAGCTGTTTGTTACATGCACTACTTTATCAGACAGGCTATTCAGGCTCTGCAATCCACTTAAATTTTGAGCAGTTTTTTAGAGCACTTGGGAAATTCTGAATGTTTGATAAATAATGTTGTTTTATGCATTATTATTATATGAGTAATGCTCCCTAACCCTTAAAAAAACCCCTTGAAATAGAAAGAACTCATGACATTAATAACCCAATTCAGTCTCATGTTTTACCATGGATTGAGCTCACCCTTCAAATAATAAGGAAATTAACCTATGCAACCCATAAAAGTCCTCCAAACTTAACAATGCCTATCAAAATTCCTCCAGTTCAGACATTCATGACTTGTATTTTAATGGATTTCAAAGTCTGTGTAATGTTAGGGTTCTTTTTTCCTTTCTTTTCTCTTTTGTCCTTTTCCTCCCCTCTCCTCGCTTCCCTTTTTTTTTTTTTCTATTCCCAGTGCAAATGCCTCTTAATTTTTCTTGACCTAATTTAGGCTCATTAACATGTAGAAAATCTTAGCAAAAATTTAAATTTTTAAATTTCTGCTTTCCTTAAATTAATCACAATGTTCATAAAGCTGTAGGTGACTTAAATTTACTTCCTTTCCCTCAAACTTTGAGTAAAACAGACTAAATTGATTATGATGATGACAAACTACTGACTTTCATTAAACTCTCTTTCTGAGTAGATGTATATATCAGAGCTGTTTCAAGTCTTGGCAGTTTCATTTTGCTAAGGTTTGTGCCAATATTTCCTTCAGTTTTAGTCCAGATGGGTTCACACCCCTAAATTTAACTCTGACTTTCAGAATTGAGCAAACTCAGACTCTCAACTGAAATTTAAGGAAAATGACCTGCACTTGAGAGACATATGAAACCACTTAAATCCAAAGCTTGAGCTGCCTCAGATTTGTTTGAAATGTAGGCCAAAGTTACGTATTAAAGCCACAAACTTTACCTGTCTTTTGTCAGATTGACCCAAGTTTCAACTAAAATCCAGATCCTTTTCCTTTACAAGTACTGAAAATGGTGCCTGTGGTAACATCACAGTCTATACCCATCTTTTAGCACCATGATGGAGCAATTCAAATCCCTTGCTTGCTCCACAGTCAAAGGAACAGTTTTGAAGGGAGGTTATTCTCAGTTTTCTGTAGGAAATTATGAAATGAAAACCCAGTCCAATCAGAATTTTTTATCTGAACCAATAAGGTTAAGCTGTGCTGAATGAAGAATCATGGGATGATTTTTCTCAGCTTGCTGTTTTAATTCTGATTGGTCATTTGACTCCTTTGGAATGAAACGTGGATTAGGAAAACATATATTGAATTTACAATCTCAACTGCAGCTAAGTAGAAGAAGGACTGATCCGTACATTTGGCATATGACACTGTGAGTTTCATTCTGTAACAAGTATTCCTTCCCAGAACAGTCATACGTTATCTTGAGTAAGTGTTGGACAAACCTTTAGGAGCTCATTATAAGATTTGAGTTAATACCTTTTTTTTCAACAGTGGATTCACTGGTAGCATGTGTTCACCTCAAGAAAGATGAGTTTGTCTTAAGATGCTCTGACACAAAATGTCTCCAGGTAGGGATTAGCTAACTACCGCATATTTATCCTGCAGAAATCCCCAGAAGTGAATTGTCAAGCACTTTGGAAAGTTGCTCCATGAGAGGCGTGAATTTCTCCACTTTCCTCAAGATACGGGTCTTGACCTAGAAAACTAGATGAATTAAAAGGATAAATTATAGTTAAGAATTGCTCTCTTCCTTTCAACAAATAATCCTCACATCTCTCTCTCACTACTGGTATTAGGCAACCCTGCAAATCAAATTTGTATTTCCTTAACTCCACTCCCAATTCCTAATATTATTTCCTTTGTGCTTCCATTCTTAGCTACCAGCTCAGAAAATTAAGCTTCCCAAAAGTGCACATTGAACAGACAGAACTATAGTGAATTCATGTTCCTCTGGAGGAGCAGAGCCCTATGGATACACATAAATCATGGAATACACCCACTCACAGAATGAGAAAGTCAAACCATTGGGAGAAACAAGAAACTTCTCACTGCTGTGCTCACTGATCCCATCACATGCATGAGAGAGGAGAAAGTGGGTTTCCTTGTCTCTAATTACCTCATACATCCCCCTCCCACTGCACACGCTGCAGCCACAGATCCTCTGTTTGTCCAATAATACACTGGAAATTTATATTCTGTCAATCAAATGAAGTCTAGGGTAGATGTCTGTAAAAATAGGATTTTCTGGTGGATGCTTGGATAATACTCAGGGAGTCAGCACATAAATTGAGCATGAGACTGTGCAGGACTGACACTTTAATTTTCTTTTGCAGATGCTTTTGCATGGCTGTTTGGCCATGTGTCTGATTGCCCTGTTAACTAAAGTTTCCTAAGAGGGAAAAGAGGGGTTTAGAGAACTGGGGGATAAGAAGAGTTAGTATTTTATTTTTATTAAGTACTGCTTAATAGCTGCTCTAGGACTGATAACCATGAGCATTCGAGGAGTTTGGTATATTTAAACCCATGCTGGAGAACTGAAGTAACAAATAGATCTGAATTTTCACAGATGTCAAGAGACACCTGTGCTGTGGAATACTTTGTTATAAAATTCTAAGCTGATGAATGAGGTATGCCAGTCACTGTTAAAGCAGGAAACTTCATAGCATTAACTGGAAATACTTCAAAATCTACATTGCCAAGGGGGAAGTAAGAGTTGTGTTTTCCTTTCTATTTATTTGTCTGTGTTATTTATAAGAGTGGAGAAAAAGGAGTTATTCAGTTAAGAATTGTGTATTATAAAGTGACACCTTTAGAGTAAAAGGAGCAAAACCAAATGAGTGCCCTACTTTATCCCTATAGAGAGGTACGAGATGTCCTTGCCCACAGTAGGGTGGGGTTGGAACTCAGCGATCCTAAAGGTCCCATCCAACCCAAACCATTCTATGATTCTGTGAAAGAGAAGTCCTGGCATTCCTCACCCATTCCTCCTTTAAGCTGGGTCTGTGCAGCTTATCATCATTATGAATGTTCTCTTCAGAAAAATAAAATAAATAAAAAAAGATAAATACGGTTCATCCCCTGGCTGGTAAAAAAAGTGGATTTTTATACCCATTAACAGATCAGCTATTTGTAGGTACTTTCTGGTGGAGTTTCAGGTTGTTTCAGTGTGTCTAAAGGGCACTACTCCAAAGGACCTACTCATGCTAAAGCAAGGGAATGTTTACTGTGCTGCCTGGCCCCAGAGAACACACTGGGAACTACTGTGCCTAGCAAATGTTTGCAAGATCTGGGGTGAGATAAAGGCTCCACTAAATCAATGGCAAATTTCCCAGTGCGTCTCTGGGACCAGGACTCCACACCTTCAGTTTTCTACAGAACATTCAGACCTGCTCATGTCAGACGTGAACAGTGCTTAAGCTGAAATAAGATCTGCCTGTGGCAGCTTTAATGCACATAATGTCATAGTAACTTGCTGCTTAATTCTGGCTGTTGGATAAATGTTGTGGACAGATGATCTGCAGCCACTAAATTCTATATTCCTTTTGGGTTTGTTACACACTGGGACTTGGTTAAATGAGTGGAATTGATTGTGTTGGGACAGAAAGACCCTGAGCTGTACCTGCATGTGCTGGGTGCTAATCAGAGAGGTAATTAGCACAATTCACATGCACACCTTCTTGGTAATTCCTTTCACTGCTGAAAAAGTTGACTTTGTGTCATCAGAAAGCCATGGAAGGGTTCTGAAAACTGTTCTCTCATGAGAGCCTGAATGGGTTTTAGGCCACTTTAAAGATGAGTTGGCTTCAAGCCCTTGAACTACAGTAATTCATTGAAGCTCTTCGCTGCTTTTTTCCTTCTTAGAAAGCCTGGAAACAGATTTAGCCCAAAAGTGCATTGTCAGCTCTAGCTGCACATCAGCTCTGTTTATATGGACAAACTGTGCTGTTCTCAAACTCCTCTTTGATTTTCAAGTGGCTTTCATGTACATCTACATCACTGTGTATGAAATCCAGGAGATTTTCAAGTGCTGCGAGCAATTTTATGCCTAGTTAACATTCACAAGAGTCCATTACAGTGTGTCCATCAGGAAGTTAGTTATGAGGATTTGTTTGTTTGTTTATTTGGAGTTGATATAAAGTGAACTTTAAATCTTTTTTTCTCCTAAGATTTTTATCATTTTAAGGTTCGTTCTTGTTGCAGAGTCCAGTATAAGAAACTGGCACGATTTCTGCCAACAACTTGTCTGGTTTATAAAGGCTGGAAGATTTTTTTCACTAACCTTTTCAGCAGTCCAATGAGATTGAACAGCAAATTGTTACTCTTGATTGAAGACTTACACATCCATAAAGGGAGAATAAAGGTTTAGTAGTTGGTAGCTTCCATAATATGAGGGAACACTCTCTGCACTCAGCTTCCAAGTGACACTTACCACTTGGTGTAAGGTTGTTTAAGGCACTTTTTCAAGTTTGAAAGTAAATTGTTGTGCTATCAAAGCTCTCGTTAGTGATACACAGAGAGCAATGATGGCTACAGTGGCTAAAAGAGCTAAGAGAGACAATAAATTTTAATATATTGGTTTTCAAGAGCACTGGAGTACCAGAAGGGCCTTCTGATACTAGCTTCAGAAATGAATGTTGTTATCAACATTATTTGATAGGATTATCCAAATATGTCTATTTTACCTGTATGCCTCCAGTTGCTGCAGTCTCACAATCTTGGTACGCTTATCTGTGTCATAAACATGAGCAAGAAAAAGAGAAAGAGGCTCAGAAGCAAAACAGCTTATGGAAGGTCTGAGCTGAGTACTTAGTTTTAACCTACTTATATGAGGCCAAATTTACCATGATTACAGTGCCGACGAGCTCAGATAAACATTCCAGCCTATTTTATCTGTTGGCGTTTTGAGGGTAGCAAGTCATCAAAGAGCAAGGCAAATCAGACTTGGGTTCAATTCCTTGTTCTGTTAATGAGCCCTACCCTTGGGATATGTCTTCGCTGTATAACTCATTGATGTGAAAAGGTCTTTTTCCAGTCCTGAAGAGATGTCACATATGTCCTTATGGCACAGTCTCTCGTGTCCTGAGGCAGCACGACTGCTTGTTCTCTGTGAAGTTTGACTTCTAACTGGTGTGATGATAATTTCTTTCCTTTCTGTTATCCAGAATGTTAGTGAACTGTAAAACCATGCTCAGTTCTGGTTAACGTATTCTTCCCACAGCAGTGTTCTCCAAAAGCCTCCACAGGTGGAGCAAATAAAAATCCAAATGCTGTAAGCACACATTTATTCCCACTGACCGGTTTGAGTACCTGTAGGCTTAGCTGGGAGCCAGTTCCTAATGGCTTTGAGGCTTATCTACAGTTTTTGGAACTGCACTTGTGACAGTTTGAGAAAATGTTCAGGGTTTTTGCAAAGTGCATTGGGGTCACTCACCACCTCAATCCTCCAGCTCATCCACTCAGCAGAAGTAGTACACTGTAAGATTATCTGCATTATTTTCTCCCCAAAGAATAGAAAGTTTAATGAGTGGAAAAAAGTTTAGGAAGGGCTATTTTATATAATAGCTGTGTAGGCAAATTCTTATTGATGCTGAAGACACTTTTCCTCTATGCAATCCAAGAGGAACAAAATAATTTTACAGCTGGATGAGACAAGAAATATGATTTAAAATACTTTTCTGAGTATTACAAGAACTTCTGGAGAAGTCAGAAAAAGACCCAGAGAAATGTGTCTTAAGGGTCCTTCACATAAATATTTTCCCTTAAATTTCAGTCCTAAGATTAATTGTCTCCAGTCTCCAGCCTTACTTCCAGTGCATGAGAGAACAGTCCAGAAGCAAGCTCAGCATTTTTTTTACTTCTTAGTGGAGCATTAATCTGTAATTTTTGTGATTTAATAACATACTTAAAGAAGTTTTCTTGGCTAAAAGCTGATACATAGTGCTGGCGACCTCCAATGCCCTTCCTTTCTCTGAACCAAAGGCTTTAATTGCTCATCCTCTAATACGTATAGAGAGGCCACTCGAAAGGATGAAATCCAATATAAATAAATGACATTTGCTGATGAGGTCAACTTTCAATTTAAGATTTATTTTACCCAGATGCCTAAAATGAGTGGCTAGGCTACATTCAAGGTTCAGGGAAAACTTCATAGTTATTTATTGGTGAATTGAAGGAGTGACATGTTGCAAGCATCTGTGCTACGTTACATTTTAGGGAGGCTACTCTGTCTTCAGCCTCTTCAGGCCTTATGATGCCGTCTTTCATGCTGGGAATGTGAAGTCTGAGAAAATGGAGAGCTGGTAACCAAAGAGAAAAATAGATTATGATCAACAGGATCCAAGCTGTACGCGTGTATTTGGATTCTGTAAGATTCTGGGGCTACCAGGTCACTTGTCTGCTCCTACTAATGAATGTCAAAGGGATATATGCTGACAGTTTTGTGGGAATGGACTCAAGTTCCCACTGAACCTACCCTTAAGTGAACTCATTTAACATGAAGATCACATTCATTCCAAAATGGCTTCAAATCCCCTTCCCTCCAACCCTTACACAGCATTCAACTAAATAACATTCAGATGTCCTGGAGATCTAAACCCAAATGTAAAACCAACTGACCATCCAGCTGTGGGAGAGTTAAATGCCAGTCACACTGTATTTGTATAGTGACTGGGGTTTTTGGTCTTCATTTTGTCATTCGTTTCCCTTGTATTTCTGGTAAACACAGAAAAAATTCTTTCTTGTTCATAAACTATATCAGTAATCCTATTATAATCTAATTTACTTCATGCTACTTATGACATGTTTATTTTCTGTAATTCACTTGGCTTTAGTACTCAGGAAAGTACTTTAATAAAGTTCCTTTTGTTTTATTTTCAGATCTTGCTGTAGATCTTTCATTCCAAAACTCAGTGAAATGTTTATAGAAAATTTTAAAAAATTCCACAACTTTACATTTAAATGTCAAATGTATCACATTTATATGTGAAATACCCTCCATACTTATAGCTACAGAGCAATACCCCTTTACAAACCCATTTCTTCTTCGTGGTCCCACATTAGGACCTGAGAGTATCCCCTTCAGGTGTCTCGGATGCTACATCTTCACAGATGGCATATTTAAGCATTTGAACATCCTCAGGACACTGTGCTTACACAGAACTGTCCTTCTCCATTAGCATTCTAGCTGACCTCTCCGACCTCTCCCAAGGCAAATGGAACATTTTTGTTGCCATCTCCATATCCCAGTTTGCTTGAGGAGGAGCTGCCAATGCTCAGATATCCATCACATATCCAGCCAATGCCATGTTTGATATTGATCAAGCAGAACATCTTGAAAAATGCATGGGTAAATGAAACACATTTTAATCGTTAGAGAGGCACTCTATAGAGTCAGAACATTTCCAGGAGAGGAGAAAAGGAGTCATAAGAGTTGCTGAGAACCTTGAGGTTTCTTTCTGTAATAGTAGTGCTTCATTCTTCTTCAAGAATTACTGTCTCCATAACGATGTATTTACAAGGTGCCTGGTACTATAGATCTGTTTGCACAAAACTTACATTTCTGCCACTTCGCTCATAAGACAGGTTGTAAAGTTAATTAAGAATAACACAGAAGCTGCTGAAGTCTATCCTACCTTGTCTAACTGGCTTCTAGTATAATATTAATTATTTCAGCTGAGCTGAGATTTATCACAGCATATAATCTACAGTATTTGGGATACTATTCACATCTGAAGTCACTGGACCTTTTAACTGAGAGGTTGGTGTGTTGTTTTTTTTTTTTTTACCACGTGGTGTTGAACTCTAATAACCATGGTCTTGATATTTTGGAATAGGTATTTCAGAACCTACACCCTAAATTATCCCCACTGACGTCTTCTGAAGGTCCAACACTGAGAGCAAATTGAGACTAATGGGTCCTGTGAGAATAAATACACTGAAAAAATTACTAGTGCCATGATATAAATTCTGAGGAAATAAATAGTTCTCTCAACGGTGTTTAAATAGCATTAGGGGTGGGAGGGACATGTTAAAGTCCACACAGTGAAATACTGAACAACTTGCTATTCTGTCAGAGTTCCTGTGATTCAGTGAGGTCTGAGGGAAAACAAAAATATCCCGGTAACCAATAGGTCTGATTACCAAAGCACACAAGGGGCTGAAATGAAGTTATATGGAGAATCTCCCTTCTGGCATTTCCCGTCTTCCAAGGCTTAGGCTGCTCTTGTTCTTCTAACTTTGTTTAAAAAAGCAGTGTATCCACATGTCCTGTGTATAAAATATTACTGTCCACGGAGGGCTGGTTTAGTAGGGTTTTCTCGTGAGAACAACTCCTCTTATTGCTGTACGGAGATCTAGATGAGAAATCCCAAGGCTCTTAAAGTCATTTCAGGTTTGCTACTGCTTTCCACAGTGGATCAGAATTTCACCTTTAATATTGCTCAGGGTCAAAACACAACTGAAGGAAATGAAAGCAAACGGTAGTAAAACATCAGCAGTAAACCTGTCCCACAAATTTCTTGTGGTTTTACAAGGATGTAGTTAATACATTAACTTGTTGTTACCTAATTAGGTGACTTTTATTGTGCCGTCAAATGGAAAACTGATACCAAATGGCATGTGCACATGAATGAATGAATGAGAGAATGGAGACAATGTTATCAGAGCAGAAAATAGTCTTCATCTGAAGTGTGGGAGCAGAGCCTTTCTGAAGGACAATATATTTATATAGAGGAAATAATTAGAAAATAATTAGGAAATTATTAGAAATAACTAATAATACTAGTTATTAAGAACTTATTAGGCTCTTTGTCTTTAGAGAAATAAATGAAACTCATCACAAACCAATACTTGCAACACATTAATAACACCTGCCACAGCTTATGTTTCCTCTTTCTCCAAGAGTCACACCATATCATCCTTTGAGGTTTCTGCATCACTTACTCATTTTCATAAAGCACAAACCAGGATGATTGTGTCTGGGGGGAGGAAATATCCTAACATCATCCCTGTTCCCTTTCCCATTGGAGTCACCAGAACCTTCATCGAAAAAGGATTGGACACAGCAGTAAAGAAAAATATTAATCAGTTTAGTGAAGAGAGTAGAACTGTGAGGTAAACACTGGGCAGATTTTTAATGCAGCAAATGCTACTTTTAATACTCTCTGCTTCATCATTAAAGTTTCTTACTTTCATTGAAAAATGTGCCTCTATAAAACCAGACATGCCCAAATACAGAATCATAGAATCATTAAGGTTGGAAAAGACCTCTAAGGTCATTGACTCCAACTGTTTATCCAGAACCACCGTGTTCACCTCCATCCCTGTCCCCAGGTGCCACTCCGCATAGTCTTTGAACACTTCCAGTGATGGCAATTCTACCACTTCCCTGGGCAGCCTATTCCAGTGCCTGACTCAGTCTGCGGCACTGCAGGGACACATTAGACCCCCTTGATGAATATCAGCAAAGTGCAGCAGGAACTCAATTAGACAAGAGCTGCAAGGAAATCCAGGCCTGGATACCCACTTCACTGCGCCTCTCTCTGCTCACAGGAGCCTGGTCTCAGGCAAGCTGAGTTGCATTTCCAGGCATGGCTGCAGCAACTGCAACCTCAAGAAGACTCAGGCTGATGTGGCACCTGAAACACATGCTGGTCTAACTTTTAGGTGCCTAAACCCTTCCTTGTACCCAGTTCCTCTCTCTCTTCCCCTCCCACAGTAGCCCTGCTTCTGTCCCAGATGTCAATTTCTCAGCTCCATGAAACCTGAGACTGGCTGTGAGCTGCCAGACATCACTGTGTGGCCAGAGAGCCTTTTTAGCCCGAGGAGCTGTCACAGGAGAAGGCTCAGCTTTGTGCCTCAGCAGATTAACTCTACTCTTAGGTGGCTACAACAAATCACAGAAGGGGATTTTAATGTCATAACAACCCTGGAAGTAGCAGCTATTTTCTGCTCGCTGCATGGCTGCATGGGATGGGATGGGGAAGTGCAGGAGAGCATCCTGAGACAGCATTTCCAAGCCTTTGGGGAAGTTCTCCTTAAACTGAATAATACTTTTTTTCCCAATACTGCTTGATTAACATTGCTGTTCACAAACCACCTCGAAATGCTGTGGGAGGGTTGCTCAAGTGGTTTACTTACACAGAGCATTTTTACAAGACCTTTGTTATTTTCTTTTGAAGCTGAGCATTTTCCACAGTGGAGACAAATCTTGGTAGTTACCTTCTGTTGGCTTTCTACTGTAACAGCAGAAAAGAGAAAAAAAATTGGCCAATTGCTTTTTTCAGCAAAAATCAGTGGAAAACATCAAAGGAAGCTTTCCATACAGAGATTACTTAAAAGTTTACTCACAAGTCTTCATTCTGCATTGTAGATTATAAGACTCAGATTTAAACTACTTATTCTACAGTGATCTTCCAAGGAGACATTTACAAGGAGGAAGAAAGTCAAACTCTCAAACAAAAAAAAAAATGTACTTACAGCAATTTATCAGTCTTTAATAGGCTGTCCTGCTATTTAATATCATGTTCGAGAAGACTCACCATGGCTTTGTGGAAAAACATTTGTTAAACACAGTCTGCTTCTTCTTTCAAACAATCAGATTTCAAATACAGCCAGAGTGTTTCATTTCCCAAGAAGCATTTCCATTTGTTTGTACAATGATTCACTTCTCTATCCTATTTCTGTATATTTTTAAAATAAAACACTTTTTTCCTTTTTTTTATTTTTTTCCCCCCTCTTTTTTCTAGTTATGGGAATGATATTATGTAGAAGAGAACATGTTAACAATTTATCTTTGATTGTTTTACTGTACATGCTTCACTCTTTCATTTCTTAATTTCTAATGACACAAATGGACCCCAACCATTATGTTACATGTAAGTAATGTGGCCAGAATAGCCAATTGAAAGTTTGGGTGAGAATTTTTTTAATCTGTTACTGTTATTTATGGGTTTTTATTTTAAATAATAATAATAAAAAAATACTGGCACACAGAAAATAGCAGTAGCATATTTGAACTATGTTGTTCAGAGAAGTACATGAGAACTCAGATGGGAAAAGTGAGTAGCTGTTACTAGATGGAAGATATATTTGAAAAAAAGGGACAAGCAGTTGGTTGGATGAGCCTGATGTTGGTCTTGACATACATAAATATATTATCAACTTTGTAAAATAAAATTAACATAATCTTTAATTAGAGCATGAAGAAAGACCCTTTCTTCCTCAATTAAACCATAGATGTAAAGTTGAATATACCCATTAATAGGAAGAAGTGAATAGTCGTGTATATGAAGAAAGCTGCTGTTGAAAAAGGGACTGTCTTGTGGTGCATGTTTATTTCTGAATTTCCTTGAGCACAGCTGAAACTCCTTCTCAAAGCAAAATGATCCGTAATTCCTATTGGACATGGGATTTCTGTTAGGGGCTACATAAAGGGCAAGTGCATTAGTTTGTAAATGTCACACCGCCACAGACTTGGAAAAAGAGAATTAAACTCTAAGAACAAAGCTTGCCTAATGCCACATGACACAAAGCTCAACAAAGAATATCTTGACAGGTAGGGGGTGGAGGAGGAAAAAACCCCATAGCCTGTCTGTCTCAGCAGGAGCACGTAAGTAATGTGGTGTGAGGCTTACAGGGGAAAGCCTGAGCGTCTGAAAAATGTGCACTACACAAACCACACCACTTGCTAACACACATTGTTTGTGTTAATTCCTCAGTTCCTTTAGTACAGTATCTTGCATAAGTGATACCCTGAGAAACATGTCCTAGTTTACAGCAATATCTGACATGCAGAAGTGTAAGACTGCATGAAGATAATTCAATCCGTCAGCAAATTCTGTTGTCTCTCAGTAAACTGAAGCAATAATTCTGCATTCATCTAATGTCAATCTGTGGCAAAAGGCCCAAATTAAGGATTACAGGAGCAGAACTTTGTGTGTGAGAGGAGGGAAAAGGAACTTTGATTAGCAAAAACATCCCTCAAAGTTGTGTTTAGGGAAAAAAGATGCACTAACTTCTCTTCCATATCACTTTTGCAAATGCATTATTTGTGTGTTTCTAGTAACGTGCTAATGTAGACTTTGCAACAAAGGCTTCTTTACAAAGTGTTTTCTCTCTGTAATCTCGGGCTGCATAAAGCTGTAGAGTTATAACCAAAGACTATATATACTCTGTGTTATCTACTCCAACTGCTCAGACGTTCTGCCCTTTCAAGCTTAGTTATATCCGAATAATCAGTTTTAAAATTGTACAAAAGAAGCCACATAGCATAGTGTGAATGGACCTGTTGAATTTCAACTGCTCTAAGTACTAACATAAAGAAACCTAAAATGTTATTACTTTCGATTTTGTTCAAATGGCAAAGGATTTCTTACATTTTTTTTTTTTTGACATCTGTCACTATCTTCCTGTCACTTTGCAGAAATATGTATCTTTGTGTTGTGATTATAAAGCACCACTGGTATGGTTACAGCATCTTTAAAAAAATAAATTAAATATCTATCAGTACTTTAATTTGTGTGCATGAGTAAGATTTTTAATGCCAAAAACTCCCAGGCATGAACGTTGTCTTTCCTTCCTCTGCATTCCTGGCTGCGCTCCATAAACATAACCTGGAAATTTAGTCTCTTTGCTGCAAAGAATGGCTCTCAAACTGGCTAGTGTAAATGTGTAGAGAGGGTTTGGGAAAGTGAGAGAGTTGCTATGCAGTTTATCATGAGCTTCAGGGGCTGAGGGCTGGAAGAGCCACAGCGCTTCAGACGTTTTTCACACTTATTGAGAGAAACCGCTGGAAAACGTGATAATGAACAGATAATCAGCTGCAGCTTCACAAAACGTTCCCCTTTCTCAAATATTCCCTATCTTGTGTCCTCGTAGAACAAGTCTAACTTCACAGTCTATAAAAATATTTCTGTTTGTTTGAGCAGCCACTCTTAGCCTGTGCAGCAGGCAGGGTGATAGAAGACCAGGGTTATTACAGACGTGTTTTTGAGTCTCAGGGGAGCAGTTCACAGCTTTCCAAGCTTTCCCTGCTTCTGCTGTCCCACTGCAGTGACTGGTGGCCAAGACAGCTCTACGGGTGGGATCCACCTCCCACTAGGCAGTCTGTTTAACTACAATTCATTGCTCATGTGAAGTGGATAGCCCAAGGACAGAGACCAGGCAATACTCATTCCCTTCCAAAAATGCCACTGGAAAGCCAACCAGCAGGATGTGCACATGCCAAGGGGCAATGCATGGCCACATGGGTTAGAGGAGGTTGACATATGTGAGGCCTTTTTCAGTTTTTAATGTCCAAGAAGAATATTGTTAGGAAATGGAGAACTTCTTCCATAACCAGAAAACATCCTTTTTTCAACTAATTTCCTTTGACTTGAGCATTAAGAGGTCACTACATTTTCTTTCTGAAAACGTGAGACTAAAGGCATTTCAATCCTATGTTGCCCTCTAACCCTCAGAGTGGCAGCACCTAATTATAATTGATTTATGAATGATATGGAATAGCATCACCCTTTCATGTTCATGAAAGAAATTCTGGTTGTCAGTGTGTTACACTGCTGTAATTAAATGGTTCTCTGTGCTGCTGCTGTTTTATAGGAAGTGACTTTAGAATGTAAGCAGTAAGAGGGAAGATTAAATTTCGCATGGTTCTCCTGCAGATATACACTGGCAACTTGTCTATCATACTTTATTTACATGGAATTGCCACTATGGGATATGACAATGTGTCACCATTCAATCTGCTTGAAAACTTTGTATTCCCCACACCTGTAACATTCATTCACACCATCTTTTCTCCCTGAAGCCTGAGTTTGGTGCATCTATGAAGGAATAGTGTACAGAATAAAAAAAAAGAATATGTTCTACAGGTTCAACATTTTCTATTTGTCTTGGGGCAGCTTCCAGAGCATGACTCCTCCTAAATACAGGAGTCACAGGTAGTGATTTAACTGAGGGGTTTTAGCAAGTGAGCATACCTTGACTGGAAAGTAGACTGTCATGGCCTTGACACTTCTAAACCAGGGGGGAAATTGTCTATTTTTAAACTGTTTATGGTGATGCATTGCCCATCTTTGTGTGTGTTCATGTATGCATGCACACACCAATTAATTTTGCTGTGTTTGGATTAGCGGACAATTCCAGTTGCCTGGTACCCAGGTGGGCGTTGTGCCCACATGGTATCAAAAGTCAGGGTTGCAGATATCTTAATCAGACATATTTGCTGACAAAGCCCTTCCTTTCAATGGAGTTCCTTGTGGCTGAAGGGCTTTTTCAAATGAGTCAGTCACTGTGAAATGAGGTCTACTTAATGGGAGCAATTTTGACCTCCATACTTTCTGGTTATGTTTTGCCAACTTAGTTTGTTCTGGTTCATACTCTACTCTGGAACTACTTCATTTTCTGCCAGCTAAGTGCTGTTTCAGCAAAAGAAAATGGCAGAATCAAACCCTAGAAACAAACAAGAATGTGGCTGTTTTAGGCTGACTTTTCTGAACTGTACCATTCAGTTGTGAGTAAGAGGGAATTCAGAAAGTGAGTTAGATGAGCAGTTTTACTGGAGTTTATGAATATTCCATAACACCAGGTAAGGAAAGGAGTAACTTGTAGAACTTCACAATGTCATACTGCATAACCATGGAAATAAATACACATGAATTCAATGCCATGAACAACACCAGTCTGATTAATCCTAGATGCATTTGTCACATTAAAGCAATAGAAACTAACTTCTTAAAAATGTAAGTAGGGTTTTTAAGAGCTCTTTTGAAAGTAATTAAGGAAAATAATGTTCTTCAAATCTTAAAAAAAAAAAAAAAAAAAAAAGAAAGAAAGAAAACTTACCCTATTGCTTTGGAATAAAAAACACTTCTTGATAGTAGTTTGTGGGGTGTTTTTTCCCATTCCTTTCAAAGATTGTTCTCAAAAACAAAGTGATCCATTGATTAGCAGGGGACTTTCTTCTCTCATGCTCATACAGTGCCTGCTTAAATTGAGCTCCTACATCCTTATTTGTGTTGTCAGTGGCACAGATTTGTTCTAAATCATCCCATCAGTTTATCACTTCTGTTGTTGTATTTTAAAAACCCTTATTTGTTATTGTAATCTCCACATTCTCAGAATCCATGATAAAGAGGAACATTTGGTGATGTTGGGGTTATTCAGAAAACAGATATGAGCTAAAAAAACATGACTGGTTTTAGGAGAAAAACAACCCAAGAGTGAACAAAAGCAAACTGTTTGTAAAGGAATGCGTAACTGAGAGGAGCATTTGGTGATCTTGGGCTTGCTTAGGAAATAGAGCATTACAGGCTGGTTTGAACTCAATATCCAACAGCCACCACCTCTTTACAAAAGCAGAGTTATTAGATATTGACAGCAAAACATTGCTATTTATTTGTGTTCATTGCTTTTCACCTCTTTTTAACATGTCCTTAGATTTGGAAGGCTGACTGAAGATAGAACAGACTTCAAGATAATAAGTACTGAATGCATTAACTATCTAGCTAAGGTCATCTAATTAACTTCAAAGTGACAGCCAAAAAATAATTATTCAAATCACATTAGTTTTACACAAAATCTTACTTAATAGCAAGCACTATGTATTTCTCAGAATATAACTATTTTCCATTAATTAAGGGTTGTCAAAAAGTGTATAATGAAATACAAAACACATGTCACTAATATTCACTTGAGGCTACAGAATAACTCTGATAATATGTGTGCTCATTAAGCTTTTCATTCCAAGTACTCTTTATCATACAGATCTCTTGCATCATGAGATTGCTTGTTTCAGATGAGCACACAGAAAACTTCCTTCTCCAAGGAAAAAACTCTCCAAATATTACTCTTTTTTTTCGTGCAGCAGAGAGAAGAAACAGAGAAACAAGATTCCTCGTGTTTGAAAGAAGTTCCTAACATATCAGGATGCCAAAAAAAAAGGTACCTTTTTGAGTAAATAGTATGAAGAAATGCAAATGCCTACAGAGGACAATATGAGAAAAACAGCTATTTTATCTCGTAGCTCATGTCTAAGAGGAATAGGTTCTACACTCAACTAATCTTTTACATTGCATGCTACTTTAAAGCTCTAAACAAAGGAATAATGCAATATTTTTTTTACAATAAACCTTTCCTGTGCTACCCTCTGTTTTCTCCTAGAAGTCAGTTGCAGTGAACAGATGGTGAGTGAGTCCACAATAAGGCTTTCATGACTATTGCATGTGTATTTTCTCTAATCTCCTAAAACAAACAAGTTCCACTATAAATCCTCAAGGCAATGCATACATACACACACAAACACATATAAATACGTGCATAAATATGTATAAAAACAGATATCTATTTTAAAGAAGTTTTTATAGAATGTCAATGGGAACAAAGCCTGTAGAGTTAATCAGAAATCCATGTAAACTGTGCAAATAACAGTAATGATGAATAATTTTTCTGTGGTTATTTTAATCATCCTTTAGAATCTTACTATAGACATTCAGCAGTTTATTACATTCCATGGGAGGGTCAGCAAAAGAAGAGGAAAAAAGTAATTTTTTCATCAATGGTATGTAATGTATTCTATATTTGTAATTTATTCTACATATGCTTCATTTGTTAAGTATTTTTTACAATCCTTTCTGAGTTTTTGAGATCTTTAAAAGAAGGGCTTTCTTTTACATATCTGCTTTTTAATTCTCCTCTGCTATGATGTAACAATATTTTTGGCTAGCATAAACAGAATTGGTATTAAAATGAATATTTAAATGTAGTCTGTAGCATTATTAAAGTAATAAATTTTAAGCAACACAAGAGGTTGGAACTGTCATAACTGTAGCTGACCCGATAATTGGATATATTACTCACAAATTATTGCTTCAATAGATCCTTGAGTGAGTCATTATGACAGCCCTACTTATAATCATCCATGCTAATTCAATTTGTTTTTATGAACCCTGGAAAGTGACTATTTTTCAGACGAATCATTCATGTATTTGGATCATTTCAGCTCCAACTAAACTCATACTGCATTTCAGGTAGTTTCATAATTCTTTTTGGAGCTCCTGGTCCTCTGCTTTTAAGGTTTCAGATACCACAATTACACTATTGCCAGCTGTTAATTAAATGAATGTTAAGAGAAGAGCAAGCACAAGCCAGCTGTGGCTTCAGATTTCAACATCCCTCCCCTGATGCCAAGACGACTGTTTCTCCTTAATACAGGTTTTAAAATGTCATTTCAAAAAGACCATCCAGTTCCAAACGCCCTGCCTTGGACAGGGACACCTTCCAATAGACCAGGTTGCTCAGAGCCCCATCCAGCCTGGCCTTGGACACTTCCAGGGATGGGGCATCTTTTGCTGTGCTTTGTTTCTGTTTGGAAAATTGCAAAGGATATTCTTCAGGATGCAGTTTTATGAAAGGGATAAGTTTCAAGCAATTGCATCTTCAAAACCATTCTACCATCTTTTGTGTTACGCACATCACGTAAAGTGCTTGAGTAAATATGTTCTGCTTGAAAATTGGTGTTGGTTTTAACCTAAACACATTTTACTGTTGTTTTTGTAAGAGCTGCCTCCTATCCCTTTAAACAGGAGCGAAGAAAGAAAGCAGGAGTCAAAAGCTATGAAAAAGCAACATTTACGTTGTTTGAGCATGACAAATTTAGAGGCTCCCTGTTTTATTGACTGGTCTATATTATGACTATGTACACATTGATATGTTAAATCCGGTCACAGACATAGCAGAAGTAGCTATTATTTATAGAGTCTTGCTCCTACAAACTCCTACAAAGTCATTATTCTAGACTTTATTAAAGATGCTTTAGTTCAAAATTGTCTTATAAAACTCTATATTATGGACTCATAAAATAGCAGTGAAAAATATTCTTCTCAATATAACTCGCCAAACTGCAAAAGGTTTTATAGTGAAATTAATTTTTAGGGTTTGGTGTGGGTGTCTAAGTTTAAAAAAAAAAAACAAAAAAAAAACCCACCCAAAAAACCAAACAACAACAACAACAATAAAAGGAAAAAATTAATGTATAGGACTATGCTAGAACATTCTGTGATATTTCCAGGCTGTAAATATATTCCAGGATGTGTTTCCCAAACACTAAGCAACACTGAAGATGTACTGTTGCTAATAATTCCAAGAAGACAATTCAAGACATAATAACATAATTTAATATTCTCAAAGGCATTAATCTCTTTTTTTCCCTAGCTTATTACTCATCAGTGTTTCATAAAATTAATTCCCCTCCTGCTCTGCCTAGATTTGGGGTTGTTGTTTAACTGTGTAATTCCATCACTCTCTGTTTTTCTTTTTTTCTTTAAGAAAAAAAAAGAAATTTCCTGCTAAAGGATTTTCCTAATTCCTTCCTTTTCCACATAAATCCTGGTCTTACAGATGTGGGAATTACTGTTGGTGCATGCTCACATCTGAATAGGGACACTGATGATAGTGATGTAAGTAATGCCATGTAGTAAAAATGAGTAAAAGACTAATGAAGGAAAGAATCACTACTGAGAGAATATTTTACAGTTTGGAAATATTGTTCAGATATTGAACTAGTTTCACCTCTGGAATAACTTTTCCTTTTTCACTGTTATTACATCAGGGAGCTTTATCCCTGATGCAATATTTTAAGGCCTTAGTTAATAAAGCTTCACGGCTTTTCTTTTAGGTATCTATAGTAACTTCTTCCCATAGACATAGATCATCTCCAACTTTATTTCTCCTTATATTTACATCAGAAGGAACACCTGTTTTACAAATTCGCAGTGTCACTTTAAATGCTGTATTGTGGCTTTAAATGAGCAAGTAGCAATATAGCCTTCAAGTTCTGAATGTAAGATACAAAGTTGTTCATATTAAGAACTTGCTTTTTTTTTCCTTGGCTTTCCTATACTTCTGGTTTCTTGGGAGCAGTGGATGGTGAGGCAACCAGCAGACAGATAAGGGGATATTTTAGAGTTTTATGTGTAACTTAAGACCTTAAGACCTGAAGCAACAACAGTTTCTGAAAGGACCCCAGATTTTGGCAGACCTATATCACCTTCCCTGGGATGTTGAGCCTTCCCCTCTGCTCAGTCCTAGTGAGACACATCAGGAGTGCTGAGTCCACTGCCGGGCTCCCCAGGAGAAAGAAGGACACACCGAAGCAAATCCCATGCAGGGCAACGGAGTTGATGAAGGGACTGGAGCATCTTCCCAATGAGACTCTAGGAGAGTCATTTTACAGTGAGGGTGACCAAACGGTGACTCAGGTTTTCCAGTGAGTTGGTAGGGTCTCTGTCCTTGGAGATATTCGAAACCCAACTGGACGTGGTCCCCAGCACTTTGCTTTAGCTGACCCTGCTTGAGCAAGAGGTTAGACTAGAAAATCTCCAGTGGTGCTCACCAAGCCACAAACATTTTGCAGAGCTGCCTCATGGACCTTTTGGCGTCATCAGTTTATCTCAGTGCTGATGGGATGGAAGCAGGGGGTGGAAGTCTCTTTTCTTCCCTGATCACGGTGTCTTGGCTGTTTCCCCTCAGAGATAAGTAACTGCAAGTTCTTATGACTGCAAAGGATTATCAGAGGAGATATCCCATGAAAGCCAGCAATGCTACTGATGTGGTTACAGCTCAAACATATACAAACCTGTCCGGAAGATAAGGTCTCTAAATAGCTTTTTCTTTTAGTTATGTTGGTGTTTTTGATGGTAGAAACTTTCCACCCCTGGCATGCAGAAATTATCATCTCATTTCACCATCCAGCAGCCATTGGATGATGATAAGACCCACTCCAGTGAATCCAGCACTGTTTCAAGCTTCTGTAACTTCAGCTATTTGGAAGCTTTTTTCAGGTCAGCTGTAACTCTACAGTCAAACAATCACCATCAGGTGTTGAAGAAACAGGAGAAGGTTTCAAAGGCTCTCCAGTGCCAGGGCATCCGGCATACTGAAAGGAAAGGAGAACACAGAAAAGCTCTGGACTTCCTGCCATTATTTAAAAAAGCCCTTCAACTGTCAAGCATGAAAGAAGTACGCTATTGTAACAGCGAGCACTCTCACCTCCCAGGGGAAGAAATACTTCAGAGCTTCATTACATCTCCAGATATACCATTAGCTGAGCCCACACTAAAATATCTGCCATTCTTAATTTAGTCCTTGAAGCAATCAAAACAGAAAATTATGCCAATGTTTCTTTCAAAAGAAAAAAAAAGAAAGAGAGAGAGAGAAAAAAATCTTAGTCCATTTATAAAATCACTGATTGCTTCTTTCTGGTTATTAAATAGAGGCTAGTATAAAACATTATAATTGTGTATTAAATACTTTTGGGTGTTCATTAAAAATGAACTTTCATGGGAGCACCGGATGATTTCATGATCACCAGATGCCTAAGCAGAGGCTGGAAGCAGTTAACCCATCCTACCTATTGCAGCATTCCTGTACTTTCATGTGCTTCAAACAGGAAGTGGATCTGATATTTCATATACCTTACATATTCATATCTCAATTAATGAGCTGTATAGTAAAGGAAGTAAAATATAACCAAAGGAAATTCTGCATAATATAGATTTGGGAACATATTACTCTTAGTTTCAGTTTCCTGTTTGGTGGCATGGAAAGCTAGATTGTACCCTTTTCTAATACACCATCAAAACTGCATATTAAAAAATAGGATTTGGGAACTAGCCAAGATCTGACATTAAATTATGGGCAAAACTTAATACAGTGCCCAAATACAATCCATTTTTGTTACCGGCTCACAAAGGAAGGCCAGCTAGAGGCATGCAGAATTCCCTTTATTGGACCACTGAATAATTCTTGGTCTTTTGTGCCACTTCTGGGCAAGATTTTGGTGGAATGAAGACAGTGAAGTCAATATTTAACCCATTTAGCCTTCTATGTATCTGGATGTAAATATCTCATTATTATGGCACATCTCTTAATTTCCACTGTTGTCATATCTGATCATAACGTGTGGAAGATAAAGGATGAAAGTACTTTTAATTAACTTTTTCTAACCTAAATATGTATTCTTTGCAGAAAATGAATAATATGTAAGAAGGCTCATGCCAATTATGAACACAAATATGTCTTACAGAAGATTTATTTTTCCTATACAGTTGCAAGTTCTAGCTGAATTTCTTGCAAGAAAAAAAAATGTGTCAGTTTAAGTTCCAGAGCAAGAAAAAAATGACTGACTAGGTCCATGTTCTTCAGAGGTCATTGATCTCCTGTTGTAAGAGTTTATCAGAAACAAAAACGAGTGTGAGGCTGTAACAAAGTCAGTAAAGGCTACCTGAATGGGAAGCTGTTATTTGAGAATCTAAATGAGCCATCAGCTAAGTTGCTTTACTTGCAGTTGTTCCGTTTCCTTCAGCCACATGCTGCTTACAATCCTGTAAATGTTTGGCTTGTGTTTGAAATATTTTGTCTTTTTTTTTTTTTTTTTAAGAAACTGCTCCACTGAAATGTTGCTGTTTAATGGTTCATGGATTATTCATATGTTAAATTGTGACACCTATATTTAACTGCAAATCCTGAATTAATTGGGAAGAGTCCACAACAGTGCTTGATATTCTGCTGTGCAGCTTAGCAGTGATGCTAAGCTAACTCAAGAGCTCCTTTAAAATGATCATGGCATGTTTCCAATTAAAAAAAAAAAATAAATAAAATAAAGCAACCTGATAGCTGTATGATAGCAAGAGTTAAGCCACTGTTAAACAGAACTAAAATCATGGACTCCAGTTCTACAAGCAATCACACACGTGTTTTACTTTAAACATGCCAGTAATTCTATTGACTTCGATGAGTCTCCTTGCAACACTTCGAGGGATTGAAATATTATATACATGCTTGAGAGAAATTCTTACTGAGCTTGCTCCTGAAGGACACATCCACCCATTTCTAGTGATGTCCACGGACCAAAATCTGGGCAAGTAATGATGGGAGGCATTGCTAAAAGTCCTTGCTGCCAGTCGAAGGTGGTGAACACCCACTCTGGAACTTCAACAGAAATTCTGCTGTACTAGACAGGAGCATCTGCTTTCCAAAGAAGCCTTCCTGCCCGGAAGGCTACCCAGCTGAGCAAGGAATATCCCAGCCTTTTTGTTCCGCATACACTTTCTATTATTTATGATCCTAATTCTTTGTGATGTTTCATGTTAATGCAAATGTATTACTTTCTCTGTGTATAATAGAATCATAAGTATTTGTATATAAATTTACATAATTAATTACCTTGTAGGTAGAGACTTACATTTTCTTATGTCAAAATGGCACACACATGTCCTCCTCTCTTTTTATTTTCAAGGTAATGTGAAAATACCGGGCAATTTAGCTGACTGAAACAATTTCAGTCATGTCTGATTGAATGGCTGCCCACCTCCTCATGTGGAAATAAAAGCTTTTGTTAAAGTGCAGATGAATTACTTCACTTAAACCATAGGAAAAAAAAATAATTTGGCTGTGCATTTGTTCATTAGATCCAGATGTACATTATTAACTGTCCATAGTTGGTTTTACTAATAAATCAGGCCTGAAGGATTTTTTTTTGCAAGATGGCAAGAGAAGAGTGCTCTTGTTTGTTTTGTTGTTGGTGCTGTTTTTTGTCACAGCTGATTTATTTGTTATGTTTTGTTTTGTTTTCTACTTAGGACCTCCTGGCAGCAATAGTACAATATTCAAATGACTTTCAGAACAGAAGTGTATGTTGTACCAAGAGTCATGGCCAAAACGTTGACAGCTTACAGAACAGAATGTGCAGACCTTGTGGATGGGAAAACTAAAAATAGACAGAAAACAATTCCATACATTGTGCAGCTGTTTTTCTAACACCTACCTAGTAACTGAGAGAAAAATGTACATATGTGTTTTCTTTAATGCACATGCAAAAGCAATTGTTTTTCCAGCCAGCCTGCAACTGCATTCAGTAGAAAACACAAATGCTGTCTCCTCCTCACTCTTATCTCCTGTGCAAGATGAGGCAGAGGGAGCTCTTCCATAATTTCGCATTTTTCATAGCTTTCCTACAGTGGGAACTCATCTATCCTGCTGTCCCACATAAATCCAAAACATCATTAGCTATGTTGTCTGAGCCATTTGTCCATGGAAATACGCACTCATTTCTCTTCCTAAAAATGTTAAGGATATAAGGAATACTTATCTCCTACAAAATGCTTAAGTGACTCTTTCAGAGAATTTGCAGTCCTAGTGACAGCAGTAAGAGAGAAAGCTCCATGACATCTTGCAGAGCTGGACTTTATGTCATGCTATGTCACCTATCTCATCTTTTCAATGCTTAACTTTCTCAGAGGATGGAGTGGATTTCTCACAGACGATACTATACGCAAACCCACTTATGTTTACAGCATTTTACACATGTATAGTAACATTCCACATACATTATGTGGTTATACAGCGTACTTATTTCCCTGGTTTATTAAATAAAACCTGCCATTTGAGATGCACAGAAGGTATTGCACAGAATTATTCCTATTTTTGCAACAGACAACGCTACATTTTTCCTAATATACATAATTTTTTATGACAACCACTAGGGCTCTCACTGAAATGAGTTTCCAGAACTAAAGTAATAATTTTAATGAAACCTCTCCTTCCCTGAAGACACACTTTTTGAACCTTTTGTGATGTATTTACACCTTTGAAGGTGCTTATTTTCCTCCTTTTTGATGCCTTTTCAGACAGACTTAGTTTTTCACTCTCTTGTGTCTGTTACACTGGCACCAACAATTAACAGACCACTTAATGAACTTGATATATATAGAAGAAAATGACTATGACAACTCCATAGTTGTCAGCCCTCCATTTCTCAGCTCCCAAGGTCCTTCCCTTACACATGCTGCCTAAAGACTGTGGAAGTAGAATCTGAGCAAAGGTGCTTTGTTTCCCATTTCCCTTTGTTGAAGGACATTATGCTTTGACACAACTAATTCTGAAGCATTAAAGTGGTCCTCACCAGCAGTGTTTGGCTGTGCTTGCTGTCATGACATTATGTGAAGCTTTGCTTCTGGAGTTGAAATTTGTCCTCATAGCCACCTGTAAAATCTAAGCAGCAGCAGCAGCACTGAAGATCTATACATCCTGTGTAGATCCTGGATGTCCTCACTTGAATCAGCTGCCTTAGCACTTCCTCTGTGCTTACACTGTAAAAAGACAAAAATTGATGTGTTTCACATATAGAACAGCTGAGGTTTTCACGTTGGTGAGAAAGGTGAGTTTGCAGTAACAATGGGTCATCCTTTTTAATGAGAAACATTAAAACTAAAGGGAACCTAAGAGGATAGGGCTGCTTTAGATGTAATTTAGAAGCTTTGGTATGGCATAAATTATCGCAAATTCAAGTAGTCCAAAGAGAAAAAGCTTTAATCCACAATTGCCAAAAGACCATATGTTCCAGCCTCACTCCTCTCCGTGCCCTTCCTGACAATAGCATGATGCATATCCTAAGGAGAAAAGAAGCCTTACAGAAGTAAAATCTCCTTCCCAGAGAGTCCTCTCATGACTTCTGCACTGTTGCTTTTACAAAGCCCATCACGCTGGGGATTAATGGTAAGCAAAGTCTTTGCACGCAAGCAGCACTGAGAGAAAGGGAGATGAGCAGGTTAAGCTACAACTTGCAGAGAGTGAGGCAGGATGAACCCAGCTTGCCTTTTTATTAAAAACAAACAAATAAACCAACCCAAAAAACAAACAAAGGGGGGAAAAAAAATGACAAAACCCCACTAAACTTAAAAAACATTGTTGCAACCCTGATCTATGGGAAACTAAACATGTTACAAACAGGAAAAGAGTCTGCTTTGGATAAGGATGGAGATAATTTCTGATAGAAAATTATTCAGTTTCATCTTTTCCTGAATAATTTGATTACAACAGTAAAAAGAAAGTAAAATGAGTATGTCAACTCACTGAGATAACTGGAAAACATCTGTTTTTTTCTGAGAACTATAACATACTGTTAGTATGCATTTATAGTCCTATATTTTAGGACTGTTTCACTGTCTTTTCAGAAAATAACAGGTGCTGACTACTCCTGCAGCCTGTGTGAAATACTCAGAGAGGTATAAGCCATTAACAGTTCTCCAGGTTGTTCAAGGAGCATGGTTGATATGTCAACCAAGAGTTATTGACTTCACTCTTTGGAAGTAAAAACCATTAGGCAGGGCAAAGAAAACTGACCCTTGCTAGGTATCATGTTTGACCCCAACCTTGATTTTCAGGGATTTTGACATGTCACTGTTTATCACCCTACTTTATGCAGCAAGGAAATATATTTACAGCCTCATGACCTTTTGCATCTCTAAGTACAACATATAAATTTACATGCATTCCAGGAATCCCTATGCATCTAGTGAAATCCACATGTGACTTTCCATGCCCATATTCCATCCTATTTTTACATGAACACATGGCTTTTAGAACAGATCCTGCTCACAATTTGGGGCCCTCCTTTTTCTGTGATCCAGCCACAGGATGGATTTTTCATTAATAGGGCCCTAAGACTTTACACTTGACTTTGGAAAAACAGCAGGCACCGGTGCCAAGTTTAAAACTCTGCACTCGTTACGATGCAGGCTGTTGTGTTACACACATTCAAAAACCTAATTTTGGGAGAAATCAGAGTCCAGATGCAAAAACGAGCCTCTGAGGGCAGCAGGTTTTACTGAGCATGTGGCAACACCAGTCCTGGGCCCGTTGCTGTGGATAAACAGTGGCTCAGGGCTGATCTCTCAGTGTACTGGAAGTGGAACTGGGGGATTTCTTCACCCGAAGAAGTAGTGGGTTATGATGTATGCATGCCTTGGCAAAGTGCCGTAGTTTTAGTCATTTAGTAAAAAAAAAAAAGGACCTTCCTTTTTGTCTAAGTTTTCATTCATCTGTCTTCTAGCTCCCTTTATGGTAACAGATTCCTATCCATCAATGCCCAGCCCTAGTAGAAAGAAAGGCACATTCCCTATCAGAAGAGTCCATATTTTTAATTTCAAATAGATCTGCATTTACTGTAATTCAAAGACACCAGGAAAATGGAGAATACCGCTGAGTGACTATCACTGACACCTCGAACTGTCATTACACCTTCCATCACAGGATCTGTGGACCTCAGTAGGAACATCAATAAACTCTATGATCAAGTGCATCACGTGTTCATGAAGCACCTACGTTCATCTGTAACATTAAGCAGGTACTGATACTCCTCTGTGGAAACCCTCTCATCTCTAGTTTCAGAGAAAGCAGCAGACAAATTTTCTTACAGGTGAAATGTGAAATATGGAGAGTTAAGAGACAGGAAAACTTTTAGCAGAGCAAAGATAATTCCAACCCTGCAGTTACTTTATATTTCTGCTGTTTAAAACTGAGCTGGTTTATATAATTGAATAGAGTTGAATTCTATAGAGTTAAATAACTTTCTCCAGGGTCAATGTACCACTTATCTTAGAGGCTGATCTGTGCAGTACCTGAGATGTGGGACATCATGAGTTAAATAAACATACTGATGATAAATTAAGAGGATGCCCTGTATCTCCTTTTAGGTATTTAATAGAGTTGTGCTTGGGTTTTTTGTTGGAACTGGCCATCCTTATGCAACTATTTTATGAGAAAGAAATTCCAAAACCACTTCTCCACATTTTGGTAAAAGGGCTGAATTGACACCCACCAAAGCTGAAATTGCCAAATCCTAAGAAGTTTGGGCATTACACATAAAGAACTGTACCAACCTGTCTGTGCTTTGAATGCTACCCCAGAAGGATGGTTCCCAGAAGTGAGAAAGTCAACATCTTGAAGCTCCTTGGAGATGGTAGAGAGCCAACCAATGCTAATTGTGGGGATGGTTTATTTCACATACACTCCGGACCTGCCAGCCAGCAGCAAGGCCAAAACCATCAACTTGTTTAATTCAACATTTATTATCTGTTTATCATAACATACATTTACAAGTTATGCATCATTGCAGCATCTGGACACACTTTGCAATTACATGGACCAGAACTGTATCCACTGGCACTGTTAATATTGAAAGCATTTATTATATTTCCACATTGTTCCTATTGTATTGTACGAGGTCTGAAACCACTGGACAGACACACTTTGCCACAGGTAGTTTAAAGTATGGACAAGCAAATTTTTCCAAGGCATTATGAAGTTTGGTCATCGCTATTTTTTACTGACTTTTAGTATTAATAAAAGCATAATTCAAACTAATGAATTTTCTCTGTGAAGACAAAGGTAAATAAAAGGGCTCTTCCTCTGCAGAGAATGGAACAACTTTTTAATACTTACACAGCACTGATTCCCCAAAAGAAAACCATATGTCAGGTATCAGGAGTATCTGTCTGTAATGTATATTCTTTTAGAGAAGACAAATTTTGATATACGCAACTAATGGATATTTCACTTTACCTCCAGGAATTGCAGTTTATGTTTCTGAATAACTCCTGAGTTACACATATTCTGAGAACTATGAAATTATACTGCCTGTAGCCATGGTGTTATGGAGCTCTGAAATCAAATGTGCACTGTTCCTAGCTCGCTAGGATCTAGTTTCATTGTTTTATTGAAAACTTACATCAGGACTTGCTTCAGTTTCTAGTATTTCCCAGTGAATATGGGGGATGCTCTACGTGAAGCATTTCAGAGTGTTGGTATGGCTGGGAAGGCAAAGCCAAGATGCTGTCCTGTGTGGTAGAAAGAGAAGTAAAAGAGAAGTGACCGACTGTCAGATTTAAGGTTTCAAGGCTGAAGTGAGGCAGCAGAGATGAGAGAAGGTCTTTCTGAACATATTTTAAAACTTCTGTTGAAGAGAACAAACTTTATTAGGTTTCATTGTTTCATGGTGTGTGATGTCACTAGAAATTTTGGATGTGAGTATAAACTGACTCCTTTAAATTTCGAGAATAACTTTTTCCTTATGCATTAGCCATTTGTGACTGGGTATCATCTTGGATTATATACATTTGGACATGTAACTTATTTTACACCTCTATTATTATACCCCAGTAAAACACTTGTACATTGCAACTTTAGAGCCTCCCATACACCAGGATTTCACTGCTAAGGTTCACTTGCTGTCCTCAGAAAGCACTTATGTGTGTTCTCTCTAAGTATATTGGTATTTCTCACAATTCCCTTTAAGCCAAAACAAATAATATCTTTAGATTTAAAAGGAAAACAAAATTCAAACCTGCTGTGGTTTCCCTTAACTTGCAAGAATCTAAAATAAGGATAGTGTAATTAAGCCAATCCATAGGATCTGCTTTTGTCCTGTGAATTTTCCAGCTAGTACCATGAATTGCAAATGGGAAGCTGATATTTGAGGCTGAAACATCCTGAAGGAGACAACCAGCAATAAAGTAGAAAAGACTAGAATATCAGCAAAAATACTGTGTCTAGATTTCCAAGGCTCTGTTTATGACGAGCAGAAAGCCTGAGAGTGACTAAGTTGGTGCAGCCTGAGAGTGTGGGATATCCAGCAGGGCTGGTGTATCCACCAGCACAGGTTAACTGTGCCCACGTGTACAGGGAGTGTGAGTCAGAGCCCCGGCATCCAGACATCCCCCACTGCCAGGAAAGGCTCTGCTTGCAGCTTGGATCACAGCAAAAAGCACGTCCCACCACTGACCTTTCAAGCTCTGAAGTTGCATTTCTCCCAGGTCTAAATTACTAGTTCGGGTACAAGAGATGCACAGAAGTGAATCTGGCAGTCACTGAGCCCCAAGTTTCCTCTGTCTCCTACACCAGGCTGCACTGTGAAAGTGCTGTAGGAATTGAAAAAATCAGAACTTTGGGCCTTCTTCTGTTAGGCGCAGAAGAAGCTCTCATTTATCACCTATTGAAAACAAATTCCTGAACATCTGTAGAAGTCTTTGGAGAGACATGGCTTATCCCACCTATATAACTTTTTCACTGCAGACCTTGAGTTCTTGACTTGCTTTAAAAAATGGTAACAAGTAGCTATGTTTCTCCTTATTTTCATGGTTAATCACAGAAAATAATTTGTAAAGCAGGTGAGAAGACTGGTCCTTTCTGTTCAGCTTTTTTTCTCATGCCAAACACATGTGGCTGAACTTCTTCAAACTCTGCTTAAGAAAAAAAATATGTACATCAGTTATATAAAACTGATGGTCACAATAAAAAACCTTATGTTTGCTTAGGACAAACATTGCTAGCAATAGTGTCTACCAGAGAATAACAGGAAGAAAAGTGAAATGGATGTGCAAGTCCAAGTGCTTTGTATCACATGATATCAATAGACACACAGGTACACACACACACACACACACACACACGCACATCCCCAAACATTTACAAGCAGATGAGACTTTCAAAGTCTCAGTTAAACAAGCAGAATTCTACGAAACTTAAGCAACATTTCTGGATGCAGTCTGCTTTCCAGAAATCCAGCTGACTCTGGTATTTTGTTAGTGGGAAGTGACTGCAAGTAGAGGATTTGAATCAATATTTATTTATGTACAACTATGTCATCTGCTGGGCACTCCATTACTATTCTGGTAAAAGGACTGATTAAACGGAAAGACTAAAACACATGAATGAATGTATGACCTGTCACTCTTGTGTTTTTCTTACAGTGAAACAAGAAGGCTGTGACACAGAAACCCTCACCAACAGCATGTCAATGTCCCACTTTGGTCTTACCCTTGCCAATATGACTCCAATGTTAACATTTTCCTCAAAAATGGATTAAGTTGAAATAGCTCATTTATATATATATATATATATATATATATATATAGTGAGGGGGCTTTTTTGTAATTGCAGTCTTTTCTTGTTAAACATACTCTAAGAATTGGAGAAAATGTGTTGCTCATTAAAGCCCTGTTTTGCTAATAGCATTTTGCAAGAGTTCAGATTACACAGTACACTTTTCTTTACTCCTTTTTAAGGAGGTGGTGTAATTTTGGGAAGCAATGTAGGCACCTTTTGAAGCCTGAGTTGCTATGGAAAACTCACATTTTGATTCGATCATATTGTAAATAATAACATGAAAAATTGTGCAAATGGCTAGAATGAAGGTTAAATAACCCTCTCAAATACCCTTAAACTTGGGGCAAGATGATTTTTTTTTCTGTTAAACCTCACAATTCCCGAGAGCTCTTCCTGTAGAGCATCCATGTGTATCACGTGAACTTTTAACTGCATTTTCGTACTCCTGGTTGTTCTGAACTTCTTGGCTCGTAGAAAGTTTCCTGATAAGCTACAAAGGAAGCTTCTTTGGCCTTGATAAAGGTGAGTTTTATGAAGAGGCTGACTCTAGACACCATCCAAATCACCTGAATACAGCATAGCCAGCCTGACCCTTCTCTTCATGGATGTACCCTTCAGGGTAAGCACCTGGCTCTTAGTCCTGCCCCCAGTCTAATGTAACACTGGAGGGATCTTTGTCTTCCACACCTGAGACAAGACTTGTGGTGTTTAAAAACAATTAGAAATAATAAAAGACATCTCCCAGTATATTCCCTTATTTACTCTTCTTGTACCAGAAGTCAGCTTGTTTCAACATGCATTTTTTTGTTTGTTTCTTTGCCAATATTTAGCACATATCGGAGAGGCAGAGTGATGGTTTGCTGATAGTGTCATATTAACAGAATAATGAAAAGATGTGTGTTACTGCAGGGCAAATATAAATACACTCTGAAGAGGAATCATACTAATCACTACTGCCCTGACCACAAGGTAACAGATGAGTGGGCAGAAATTTGACTGTGAAAAAATCTGGCTCTGGGTGCAATTCACCCCTGTGGGATTTTGTGCTCCTTCCATAAATGCCAGGGTTTTTTATATTAACAGTCCAAAAGTAGAAAAGAAGGAAATAATTTTTTCTAAAACAGAAAGGAATTGAGTTACCGACAGATTATAGGACTAAAAATAGCAAATCAAACATAAGCAAAAATTATCCTACATTAGAAGAAAAATGAATCTATTTTACCAATTTCCAAATCTGAGATCACCTCATACCCTTCTGTGCAGCAGAAGATTGAGACTGCAGGGCTTTTTTTCAGGGGGCAGTGCCAGGAAACACTCGGTTACGTTTCCAGCTCTGTCTCCTTTTCTTTCCCTCTCTGTCACTTTTTCTGTCTTTGGGATGCCATTCCCAACTGGGACCCAGAGCTGCAGGGGCTTTTCATCAGCTGCTGGGCACAAGAACAGCCCCCCAGGGAAAGGCAGGAGGGACAAGCTGCGGGCAAGGCTCAGCCCTCCCATCTCTCCCCATCTGGCCCCATCTGAGCTGATCCTGCTCCTTCACAGAGGTTTCCAGGGTAAATAAACAGTGTAGGTATTGGCCACAGAGCTGCAGAGATGGTGGTAGCCCAGAATTTCTGACTCTTGGAAATGATGATAGTTTTAGACCTGTGTTTAAGGTGTGCTGGAATTAAACATTTATTTAATCCTCATATGTCTTGAACCATGTTTTGAAAGTTGTGTTTCTAGAAGAATTAAATACTAAATCAAAGTTAAGCTATCGTATTGTCTTCCCACAGTTTTTTTATCTCATATTTTACAGGAATAAAATAAAAAAGACGTATTTTTTCCAAATAATTGTAATTATTTTAATGGCTTAAATTAATTCAAATAATTTTAGATATCATGTGGCGTGTGATTTAGAATACCTTATCTAATAAATTATATTGGTTTTTAAATGAATTGCAGTTAGAACACTACTTAATGCAGACTGAAATATGAGTTGTTTCTAGCCCTTGTTGCAATTGTATAAATGGGAAGAAAATAAAACAGAAATGAAAAAAAGAAATTACGATAATGTAGTCAATCTTCACAGTACAGATTGGTCTTCATTCTGGTTTTCCTCCTGATTTTTTCACAGAAACTTCTGTAGTCCTTCCTCTCAGTGTTTGTTTTTTTGCTGTCCTTCCCAATTACCAAACCCAACAGCAGTTATTCTGTGGGTATTTCCCCACGAAAAATTGCAAACTATTGCTTCCCCTGTTCCTCCTGCCCCATCCTTTTGACCACACTGACGTATGTAAGGGAGGAAAACTGTGTCTGATCTGAGCATCGCCTCAAGAAAAGAGAATAAAATGTTGCGTCTTTGCCAGTTCTACTGTCTTGGAACAACCTTCACTATGAAAACTCACTCCACTGCTATTGCTACAAAAAAAAAATTCACTTCTTAATATTGTCAAGACCTTTTCTCAAATCTTAGTGATTGATTTCAGGCCAACTGTCTTTTCCTTAGCAATGATGAGTTTTAAATCTCTGCAGGCTTGACCACCTGCAGAAGCCACTAGTTGTTGAAGCTGGGAAAAATAACAACAAGTAGATTTTATTTCCCAGGGTTTAATTCCCAAAATCTTGCACATGTGCTTAATTTAGAGTACGTGTGTATTCTCAATGGAATCAGTGGGAATACGCAGATGACTAAAGGTAAGCAGATGTGTAAGTTGTAGGATCTGGGTCTGAAATTAAGGCAGGCTTCAAGAAGTGAAAGCTGCAACAGAAGAGGAAATCAAAGATGACAGAAGCAATAAACAGTAATAATATTGTGGAGTCAGCCTAAGACACATGTATATCATGACCACCATAACACTGTATTTCAAATTTAAAAAATAAAAGTAAAAACGAATTCCCAATCACAAACAATTTTCTCTTCTTAGAGCAAGATACCAAGAGGCACAAGAGCCAAGTTGTAAGGATGGAGTCAAATGAGGAGAAAGCAGGTTTTCAGAAGGGCTGTTGAAAGACAGCATTTCAAATAGCATGTTCAGTATATCATACAGAAAAAAGAACCCCTCAAAATGTTAGAGACATGAAGCTCCATAGCAAAGATGTTATGAAAGCAAAGACCAATTGTTTGAGAGATGACCAAAAAAAAAAAAAAAAATCAAGAACAGGTGAATTTGATTTTGTCTTTTGAAACTGAGGACAAGCAGCAAGCTGCTCCAGTGCTGCCAAATGAGTCACTGGGAGGATTCAGTGGAGAGGTGACCTTAACCATAGTGGTGAGGAAGGAAGATCATCTGTGGCAGCTCTGTCTGAATGAGCGCTAGAAAAGGCAGAGAAGAGAAGGTGACCATTGTCACAGCCAGAGATGATAAGGGCATTGGTGAAAGTCTCAGTTCTCTGAGCAGGGAAGCATTACAGTAGTGTGTGATTGAGGATAAATACAATAAGAAATCAACAAACCCTTTTCTTTCACTGATTGACTTGAAAATTCTTCCTTGCCACTCATCTACTCAGCAGTTTCAATCAACATATAATATATAATCTGAAAGGATTAAAGAAAAAAAACCAAAAAACCAACAAACCAAGAACTGGAAATGTTATTACAACATCCCCTGATTCACAGCTTCATTTTGGATGATGATACTGGCTTCAGTGTTTTCCAGAAGCATCCCTGGTACCATGCTGGTATTTCAGAGCTTATGTTGTACCTCCCGTTGATTTCTTTACAGCAAGAATTCCTCCCCTCAAATGTCCAATCTCCATATCTCTACGGAGTCATTCCTTTGCTATTACATACATATTGAAGATTCAGGCATTTAGTAGGAAGTAAACACTTAGGTGCCAATATTCATTCTAATAATAATTTAATTATATGAATTGTATCTTTGACATTAAGCACCTGTTTAAAGTGATTTTTCTGGCTTAGCACCTATGCTCTTAGAATTAAGATAGTGAGAATGACAGATGACCTCTAAAGACCACGGAGTGAGTGGCCTGTGGGTGGTATCTGCGGGTGGTCTTGAAGAGAAAGGAGATAGGAGCTTAGCAAGATTTTCAAAGGAAAAACACTTAAAAGAGAAATTCTCAGCTCAAATTTATGATGTACATTACCTGTGTCTTGAAAGTTTTATGTTGACAGAGTCAGGGTGATTTCTCACGTCTGGCACTCAGTGGGAGCTCACAGTACAACTTAGAATGGGGTTTTTGTCTGTAATATTCTTTTTGACATGCACTCCAGCACAGAAATGGAGCTGAGTCACAGCTTTTGGAGCCGTAGCCACATCAGAAAATCCCTACAGTCTGAGGGCACTTGGGCTGATAGTTTTGGCTCACATAATTTCTCATCTACTTGTAAACAACCTGGCATTCTTCCTATTTGTATATATTCAGTGAATGATGTGAACTAGGAAAGAAAACAAGTATGCTAAAATAATCCTTTCCCCCCTGTTGTGTATGTGAATGAATCTGAGTCCATCAGAAAGGCAGATATCTGCCAGCATCAGCAGGGAGGTTATTATCTTTGCATATGTTGTTTCCTAAGAAAATCCCTGTTAAGGATCATTGTGGTGAAACACAGAGTTGTGGAAGGATGAATTTGCACTATACCCATTGGCATCCATCTGACTATTTAATTTCCTGGGTCTCTAGATCCCTCCTACATGAACAGCGTGACACCCCTAAAGAGATTACCTTGAACTTCATTCTGCTTCATCAGTATGGAGAGTGTTTCTGCAAGAACAACACTGCCAAGCACTTCCCAGCTCATACACTCATGAACAGGACCTGTGTGACATGGTTGCTGCTGACAGTGAAGGCAACCAAAGCTGGGAGACTCAGGACAGTCCTTTCCATCTGCCTCTTTTATGTCCCTGTGTTCTATCTGCCTTCCCTTTCCACAAAGCTCCACCTGTTAAAAGGGCAAGAAAAACAAAGAGAAGTCGTGATCCATGTGTTTTCCAAACTGCCTGTCTTAAATTTATCAGAGGTTAGCAAATGGCCAACAGGTGAGAAAGAAGGAGGGAGAGAGATGGCATCATGTATTTGTGTCTGTGCCTGTTTGGTCACATCTGTTCTCAAACTCCTGCTTTTGATTTCATGTGAGCATAAACCACAAGCAACTGCCGAAGGCTAGAGGAGGGGCAGCACAAAATTAGGGCACGTGAAATCAAGAACAGTCTTTAATATGGGACAGAGCAAAAGGATTCCCCAAATCACAAGAAACAGCTTGCAAAAAGAGTTGAAGAAGTCAATAACGACAACAGTTTTTTCATTTTTTTTTTTTTTTTTTAAGAAAAAACAGAATCCCAAAACAAAACCCACACCATTGGTGGTCACTAGTGCTGTGCTTAAGCTGTCATTTGTTGAATCCGGCAGTCTGCACGTCATTCAACAGATAAATGTCTTTACCAGAACCCTCTGGACAACGAGAATGTACAGCACACACATTTAAACCAGACTGCTAGGGCTGGGGGAAACTCCGTTGGTGGTCACAGACACCAAAGAATCAGGTATAGGAAACTCTGAATAAAGCAGATGGACACCCAGAGGGAAAAATAATGAGAAGCAAACCTCTTTTTTCCCCTTCTTATCCCACATTTCAGTAATCTAGACTAATTGCATGGTAATGTAGCCACTCATAAATCTAAGAATACACACGGATTACATCTGTGTGGGTGAACTGGAAGTGGTCTTTCCTTTCAGGTAGCCACAGAGCCATACAATCTGCTTTGGGAAAGCAGGACATATTTTATCTTCTCTCATCCTGGTTGCTCTAAGGAACCACATACTGCCTACTCTGCAACCTATTAAACATGCCACGGCAAAGTGTTTTCAACTGTGTGCCATGTGGTGAGCCTCAGCAAAGCAAGAAATGGTGGGATCTTTTTGCAGATTATTACACGGGCTCAGAAATCCTGAGCCTGTGTAAACATTAAAATATACTCCAAATATTTGAACTGGAAAACACGCTCATTTGCTGTAATGCCTATGGATTTCTTAAAAAAAATAGAGGATCTTCTTTTCCAGTCATCCCCTCGAATATGAAGTGGGATAATGAAGAAGAATTCTAAACAATTTTATTGTAGCATGTTTTCATAGGCTATTTACAGACGTTTCAGTTTATTCGTTTACGTACACTTTGTCTCAGTTTTCAAACAAAACCAAAGCTTTCCTGGGGGTAACTTCATCCAAGTTTTGTCTTCTGCTCCATTGTTCTTCATTGTACTCCATGGAAACAAGCGTGTTTCTGGAATATTCTCCGTTCACGTTAGCATTGGCATGAAGTTTCAAGGGCCAGCAGTTATGCCTGGGGCTTTTAAAGGGTATTCCTGGGACACTGCAGCCCCTGACACTCCAGCAGGAATGCTAAGGTTTGGAACAAACCCACCGTGTTATTTTCTGCAGAAGTTTCTGATTGATGCAGTGCAGCTTGAACACTCTCTCTCCTGTGCATTTGCTACCATCGCTGTGCCAGTGCTCTTCTGAGTATGTTGTCCAGTTTTATCACTTTAGTCTCACTCTTTTTCTTTCCCTCTCAGCAGGGTATGACTGGGATTAGTATTCTCTGTGTTATCTGTTGTGTACACATGTAAGGGAATAAGAGAATGAACCGAGCAAACCTTTTCATAGCCAAGGGCAGAGAATCCTCTGCAGACTATTCACTTTTCACAAGGTATTTTCCATCATATAATGCGGAAGCAAAGTTATTAAAATGTTACTTCTGCAGAATTTTCCAGTTCCTTTTGTTTATTCCTAATCTACAGCATCCGGGCCTCCTGCGCTTTTGGGCAAGCAGTTGGTTTGTAGTCCAACACATGAATTATCTTCACATGCCAAAGAAAGCTTAGGAATTGCCCAGTATATTTCAAAACCTTGAAAGAGTAGGAGGTTGTATCTGGCAGCAGCAATAAGCATTAAACATTCTCAAAGAAAGCTTTGTTATTAAAGAGAGGTAACCCTTTTTGATCAAGCAGGACCAACATAAATCTTCATTCAGGGCTTTAAGCATACCAAGAACTATACTGAAATAAGTCTTTTTCTTTCTTCTTTTTCTTTCCCCCTTAAATGTTTTGTTTGAGGGGTTTTTTCTGTATTTCCTAGGTCTCTGCACTTTTATATTTTAACCTCTTAGGAAATTAAAGACCTCTCTGATTATCATTTGGATTGTATGGTTTGAATAAAGCAGAATCAAATGAAAACCCGTTTTAATTATGCAAGATACTGTTCCTAAAAACACCACATGCTTCAAGAGTTACTTTGGGCTGACTTTTGTGAAGCAGACAGCCTCTACACCCCTGCAGGCAAAGGCAGAAAGACAATTTCTGTTCTCATAGAATATCCTGAGCTGGAAGGGACCCACAAGGATCATTGAGTCCAACTCCAGGCCCTGTGCAGGACACTCCAACAATCACACCATGTGCCCAAGAGCATTGTCCAAACACTTCTTGAGCTCTGGCAGCCTTGGGGCTGCGACCACTTCCCTGGGGAGCCTGTTCAGTGCCCAACCACCCTCTGGGTGAAGAAACTCTCCTAAAATCCGACCTAATCAGCCCCCACCCCCTCCCCAACACAGCTTCATGCAGTTTCCTCGGGCCCTGTCACTACACTCATCCATAGAACTTGAGGCCATTAGCATCTCCCAGACTGCCTGCATACAGAACTGAGCCCTCAGCCACCTTCCCGCTGCCAAATGTCACGCACTCGACTATAGACTATGGGAGTGAGTCAGACCAGACCTGACTGGACCTTCTTTGAGACATGAAATTAGGTTGTGCAATCCCTCCCCTTGTTGTTTCTCCACTTCTGTTGACATCCGTTCCTTTCTCTCCCTGCAGTACTAGAGGTTTGGATGCTGCACTGAAAAGCTCAGCCCCACCAGGTATTGCTGAAAACTCTGGCTGGTTTTGCAAGAAGCTGCCCATCACAAAGTGCTCCTCCCAGAGAGAAGTGATACAATCCTTTCAGAGAAAGCTCTTCCCCAGAGGAGAAAACATAAACAATCCAGATGAACATGTCAGAGAGCTGCTGATTCTTCTGACTCAACCTGGAGCCCCCCAGTATTTTGGTGGTGGTGTTACGGTCTGACTCTCAGAATCCCATCTGACATGGAAAACTCAGTTCTCATTTATTTATAAATAATTCAGTGGAACTCTTGGGATCACAGAGGAAAAAAAAAAAATTAAACAAGGACTAGAATAGCACAGCAAAAGGCCAAGCAAATTCCGTCCCCTCACCCCCCAAAATTCTATACCGTTGGCACAGTTTTTGAACAGTGTAACTTATTAAGGAGTTTCTGGCTCAAGATCTTTAACTGCGTGGCACTGGCAATGTGCATGCTACAGCGATTTCCCCAGATAAAGCAAGTGTCCTACGTGCTCTCAGTCAGGCTTGGGAGGAACAAGGCCCTCTCCCACCACCCCATGCTGGGGAGGGAGTCACAGCTGGCTGACATTGCTCATGCCACATGGCTGGCTAACCTTCCCCTGCAGATGATGCATTAACAGAAGGAAGTTCTGCTTAGGGGGGTAGGGGGGGTGTGTGGGTGTTTATTTAATTTTAATTTTTTGTACTTTTTATTTTATTTTTACTATAAGTTTAGTTTAGTTATTTTATGGCAGACTCTAAATAGCGTAGTGCCAGATGCCATATTGTAGTGCCATAATAAAAAACAATAAATCAAAAAATAGTTTATCTCATCTTCCATCTGTATCAGTTTGGCCCAATAAATGCCAATATTCCCCTGACACTGTAGCAGCACAACCACAGTGAAAGGCCATAGTGAATAACAATGATCCTGAAAATATTTTTGGGTAGCAATCTGCCATTTTGCTGGCTGCACAGACAGGAACAATAAGGTAGGGAAGAGAAGTGTGGATTTGGAGATGATGCCTCACATCTGCCTAAGAATCTGAAATCTATGGAATATTTGGAACCTCTGTGGTTGCAAGGCTCTGGAATGTGGTTAAAATAATATGCAAATTAAAAAAATAAAAGTCCTGCTGAAACATTTGACTGAATGTATCTTCACTGAGCTGAGGCCAGCTGGGAATTCGCTTAGAGCCCAGAATGAAGTCAGGTTTCTGGTGCAGATAGCCCACAGTGGAGCAACAATGTTGCATGGATTTTATGAGTTTCAATAACTCTGCTTTAATCAGAAAATTAGAAGTAACCAAGAAACCCCCCTAAGGCCCGATTTGTGACTCTATTAAACCACTATAGCACCAGAGTAATAGCAAGGTTTTCAATGCAGTTACACTGGCATAAAATTGATGTCAGAGGCGGGTGAATCAAGCCCCAAGACAGCTGTGAATTATTTTCTTTCTATCTGACATTTTAATGTTTAAGTGGGGGGAAAAAAAAAAAAAAAAAAAAAGATGGATTTGGGAATGAATCCCAAATGCTCTCAACCTGAAAGCTTGATAAAGAAAGATGTGATTTTAGTGATAGTTTAATCACTCAAATACACAGAATATAAGTTTTCTCAGCAGAAAGTACTCCCTAAACAATCAGGCTGCCACAGTTCTTAATAAATTAACAACCTGCATTGATACACTGACATTAGTACAACTTTGTAAGGTATTACAATGGACAAATCCAAATATTTGTATAAGATTTACTGATTATTATTTCATTTTTCTGAAAGCAAAGTTAAAATATTTATCCTATGGTATTAAGAATAATTTTGTAAACTGTAGTGTAAGCAAAGAATCAGCTTTTGCTGTGTCAAGAAAATACATAATTGCACTAAATTGAAGAACATTATGCTAATTAAAAACAACTAGAAAGGATAGAGTTTACAGTACAGTAAGATTTTAACTTAAGTGAGCCAGTTAAGTTTCGCACTGCCTGAAAAGTCCCAGTATTTTAATGTTTACTAAATATTTGCAAAATTACACAAAATCACTTAAAAACGGAAATCTGCTAAATAAGCAAAAAGAAAACATCTGTAAGCAATCTAACATCTGAACATCAAAATACAAATGTTGCCAAACATACACATAATTATTTTACTTCATTAGACCCAAGGCTGATGAATCTCAGTGAAACTTGGAGATACATTTGAGATTCAGTCCATTCTCGCACCACTTTTACATCACTGGAATCCAATTAACTGAAGGTCAGTGGAGACCTTCTGGTGGTGTATGAAAAAGGGGAATTCAGGCCCTTGGCTTCTAGTTTTCCAGGAGAGACATAACCACTTATGATTTCAGTTTCTTAAGTAGAACACGTACAAAAAAACCCAAAGTGCAATTTTCACCGCCAGGAATTGTACAACTCAAGCATGCAAAATGAAGCAATATGGTATTTTAGTGCCAAAGTAAGTTCACTTAAAATTTCTGAAAAACTACAGTTTGCCAACTTGATGTCTGCTGCATACAACCAGGCAGTAACGAGGGATAAACATAGGAAGGTAAATGGCCAGCTTCCTGTACAAATACTTGACTTCATCTAAAATATTCAGCTGAAATCCCCTCACAGCCTTAATTCAAAACTGAATCTATCACTTTTATGCCCTGTGCTCACACGGGGTTTTAGCATTTGTGCAACAGTTGGCATCACAGAAGGAGCTGAAGTCAGAACTGATCCTCAGTGAGCATCAACACGCCTCAGGGAAGTCCAAAATGGTGAGTCTTCCGTGTTTTTCTGCTCCCTACCACTGTCAGAACAGCTCAAGCTCTTCCTTCCTATTTATATTTGGGTACTTATTCAGAGCTACATTCGCCTGCCAGTGCACACTTTACATGTTTTACCTAGAGTAGTGCAACAGGACCACCTGAGGTCCCAAACGCCTTGCTCTGTTCCATGTTGCTTCTACTGTATCATATGAGTAAATACATCACCTACACATTTAGGTGCTTTGTTCCCAGCTCAGTCTCACACATTCAGTAGCTAAGGCTAAGACACAATCTTCCCCAAATTCTAAGGCAATAGTTACTTAAAGAGAAAGCAGGAAGGATCAAGCGTCAAAGTCACTTTTTATCTACATTCCTAACCTCTCTCTTTAGAGGTAGGCAACAAATTTCCATGACAAAATGAAGCAATGCAGGATAAGAAATTGCAGGAACAGAATTCCACTGAACGGATTATGCACTAGTCTCTATTGATGCTTTTATGTGCAAGAAATAGTTCAAAATAATTGGGGAGATTTGAAAGAGAAAGAAAGAGGAGAGACATAAAAATTCTACATTGCTTAATGAGACAATAAATGTTGAAATACATTTGGGAACATTTCAGTTATAATACTACAGCCATGTAGAAAGGATACTATTATATCAATAGAAGAGATGTTAAAAAATTTTATCAGTTTTTTCAGAAACCAGCACAGATACCTTCTCACAATGGTTATTTAGATTGACTATCTAAATATGAGTTTGCAGTTTCCCCATAGTTCTCAATAAAAAAAATATCTTGCTAGATTAAGATCTTTTCACTAAAAAAGATTAATGAATTGTAAATTGGTCTATCTTACTTTGCTCAGCATCGATTAAGAATGAATGTTTCATTCTTAAAAGCAAGCTTTACAAACAACTGTGCCGTCTCCCTGAGCGCAATGAATAAAGCTTTCACTGCAGTTTTCAACGTCACAGGAAATGATGTCTCAGTTTCTATCTAGTTGTTACTGAGATCATTTTCAAAATGTCCATGCCCATTTCTTTGACTTAGTCATTAAGCTTTCTGGTTGAACAAATTACTTCTCCAGTTAAAACTGGGTGCATAATTATAAAAGAAAGTTATACTTGCCCTTTTTAGAGCATCCTTTGTTCAGATGACATTTTCAAACAAAGCAGGGGGATCAAAAGTATTTGAACTTTCTTTTCCTTAATCACCTACCAAATTCTGCAGCTTTCCTGACCTGTATAGACAAAATGATGCTATTAAGTTTTGCTATACCCAATTCACCATCACTATTACTTGAACAGCAGCTCTTTGCCTGCTTTTTGTGCTTCAGTGTCCAAAAAGGAAAGAAATGTTCCTTTTACAGCATTATGAGCCACTAAACACATAAGTCTTGATTAGCACACATAAGCTCAGTGGTTCATGTTTTTGGACTGAATTGAGAAGGCCAAGTGATCCTGTCAGGCCAGATATCTAAACTGGAAACAAAATATCTTTTAACAATTTCAATCCACAGGTCTTTCATTACAAAAAGATTTTTCAAGTTGTCCAGAAAACTCATGTTCACTTCTCTGGAAACCATTTCCCATGCTTCAGGATTGTTTATAGTAAATAAATCATGTGCTGGATTAACAGAAAACCTAAGTCAGGTTTTAGCTTGAGTCTTTAAGCTTGGGAGTTTATAAAGAGATTCGGCTAATTTATTTTTTTTTTAAATTCATTGCTGCCCAAGACCAACTGAGAGAAATTGAGTCTCCAGCAAAGACATGAAGGGTAATTTCATTCTGTCACATGATGAATACTCCTCAAAACATGATTCAATCAATTGTACTAAAGACACAAGACCTCTCTTTTTCTTCCTTCAGCTCTAATTCAGCAAGAGATATTTCCTGTCCTCCTAATTTCAATTATCCTTGAATACAATTTTCGGTATATTCATAGTATTACTTCAATAATGGATTGACAGAAACCCTTTTCTCACAGAACCATATGATACATATGATGCTGAAAGAAATATTCTTCTCAGTAACAACAACCTTTCCTCCCCAAGAGCTTTAATACCTTGTCCAATAATAACACGAAGACCACTCATGAAGAATAGTTTCATGAGTCCTCTGGGCCTAGAGTTTATTGAGCATGTTTTAGCCGACCTGGCAGTAAGTATTCATGAAAACAATATCCTTACAGCACATATAATTATGATAACAATTACACACACACACACACCCCCCCACCTCCTCCTTCGTTTCCAACTTCTTCCAATTTAGTAGGATCAGTTGCCTTTGGAATCTGGCAGCTCCTCATATTGCTGAGCTTTCCAGTTATTGAAGTAGCACAAGTTTGCCATAGATTGATGACCAGATCCATAAGAAAATAAACTGGAGATAGTATATATAATATGTGCTATCTGAAAAAAAAAAAAATTCTAATTACGTACAAACTTTATCAGGAGCTATTCTGACTTTCAATTTCCAGCCATTAAAAAAATTTCAAATGCTGAGGTATTGGAAATTGTTAACATTAGTTAGGCTACTAAATTAAAATTCCATTCCACACAATAAAATTTAAGCACCACTTCTTAAAATTCCAAAATAAAGTCTAATATATACATTACCTTTTATCATTCTATTTCCTGAAAAAGAAAAAGAAATTTTCTATTTATAATAGAGAAAGAGCAAGATATATTCATACAGGTGAAACTACAGGATAATAATTCCCTAGCAAAAAATAAGGGCTTTCCCTTACAGCACATAGCACAGAGCTTTAGGAAATACAGAACTCTCCTACCATCTCCTTTGTCTTCCCAGGAGTCCCAATAGGCAGTCTTTCACCCAAGATGCTGGCTCAAGGGTCTCGCTGTTGAAGCATAACTGGCTTTGTTAATTATGTCTAAAAGCTTCAGTACCTAACACAGAGTTGCCCTTTTCGGCTCAAGTTTTAGCACTGTGATATCATTCTGATGGCCAAAAAGCCACGACTTTCGGAACTCTGACTTGCTATTATTGTGTCCAAATGGGGAAACAGATGGGGAAAATCTAAAATGTAGCCTGACTTTACTACTGGGCACAATAACAGCGAGTTATGGTACAGGTTTTCTTTTCCCTGCTGTAGAAACTTCAGTCTTGCCCTGACAGCCAGAGCAATACCAAACAGGTCAGCTTAAACCCTTGCTCCATCTGAACTGCTGAGTGCACCTCTACCTGTGTCTGGGCATCCAAACAAATCATTTCCCCATATTCTGTGCACATGTAGGCTGGAGAGTATGTTCATTGCAGTAGAGGGCAGTAGTATTCATTCAGAAGCCAGACAGAGCTGTGTACACTGCATAGAAATACCAGAGCAGTTGTCAGACAATTTAGGCAGAGTGTGTTGAAGGAAAACCAGTTCTTCCTTGGAAAGGAATTGTATTTTTAATACCTTGACCAGAGAACATAATGAACTCACATCACAGTCTTTAAGGATAAAGACAGGTAATCAGATTGTCTAATCCCAATATAAAAATCATCCTACATGTGTTAAAATTAGTAACCTCTTAGGAAATGAGTCCAAATTTATGAGTGAAAAGTCTGCAGCCACTTGTGCTTCATGCAACAATATGTGTAATTTAAAAATCTGCAATATTGAACTTGGGGCCATCCCCATCCAGTTAAAAAGAAAAGTCTCCTCCAAGCCAGTGGAAACTGGCAATCTGCACAGAGCAGCAACAGCTTACAGAAATATATCTCCATTTGTAATCATTTTAGTGTATGGATGATGACATTTGGAAACATCTGGATCTGATGATGTCCACAGGAGATTCCAAAATGGTAGTGTATAAATGTGATGATACAATAAATACAAGATGTTTTATTTTAGTTTGAAATAGCAGAATAAAGACAAGGGCAGATTTAGATAAAGCATTCAAGCCTGGGACTTCAGGTGGCAGCGTGTACGCCTCCTAACTCTAGAGAACACCTCCAGCTACAGCCACCTTCTGAGAGCTCAGAGCAGAGCTGCAGCTGCTCTCCAGCCAGAATTCTTAACAGCTCTGTGCTCACCAAACTATGTGGCTGTAATTCAAACCATTCACTGCTCAACATAATTAAGAACCAATCTCTGAGTCCAGAACAATAGTCTGCTCAAGGACTAGCACATGGGAGCAAAATGAGACTTTATGTTTTGGCTCATGTTTGCTTTCATCTTTTTTTTTTTTTCCCTCTTCCAAACCTTAGCTTCCCCTCTCCTCCCTGAGCACATCCGTGGGCAGTTTTCAGGTCACCGTAGCCTCCTTCAGGCTGTCTTCAACACCGAAATGAAGCTTCAAAATCACCCCAAATGTATTGTCACCAACAAGTGCTAACCTGGCAAATTTTGCATCTGTGACTTAGCAGTGGGTCTATTGGAGATCTAACAGAGTCCGAAAGCTGACCAGGCACTGTTATTTCTGGTCCACTCCAGCTATTTTCAGTGTGGAACAGAGGGGAAATGGTGAGCTTTACACAAACTTTGCTGTTTCTCAAACCCCAGATGACTCAAGAACTACTTTATGCCTCAGTCTGACCAAGGGCAGCCACAGGGACATCACTGACGGCCAAGAATAGCTCGTATGGAGCAGCCCTAGGCGATTTCTGGTTTCCCGCTGCATTCCCCGCTCCACGCAAAGGCTGAGATGGCTGAGTGAAATAAAATCTGGTTTATGACACAGTTTTCCTCTGTCAGGAAAATTTTCTTCTAGACTGGGCAGGCAGTTGGCTCTGTGGTCAGGAGGTTTCCAGTGGCCAGAAGAAGGCTTGGGAGTGGGTGTTCCTCATCCCTCAGGTGTGTGACACCACTAACCACGTCTGCACAAAGTTTTTGTCATGGGTTATGTATGGCCACCACTAACAAGATGCAACTTCAACATAGGCTAAAGGTTTAAACAAAGAAATAGAGCAATGAAGAAAACAATTAACACTGACAAAAGTGTAAGACTTTCTGGGCCACAAGCAGAGCGAAGAGCTACCCTGTCATGGAAAACAATCAGTAACAAGCTCCTCTTCCTACAAGCACTGGGCTTTTTGACAAGACCTTTCCCTGCGTCAAGCTACTGAGAAGACATAAACTGAGGAAATATTTTCTGTTTTGCATAAGAAAGTGCTGCAAAGGAGGCCAGGGAAGGAACAAAAAATATATTTTGAAGATCTAAAATCAAAACCACGTGGAGACTCATGGAAACATACACCAGACAGGGGTTAACAAAGAGGAAATCTAAGCAAGGCTCATATCATAGTTTTTCACTATGTATTCCTTACAACTGAACCAGTGCCTTTCCCCATGGAAAGGCCAGCACTAGTCTCCCTAGGTCTGGAATTCACACAGATTAGAGGGATCATCTGAAAAATCTAAAGAGGGACCCTTCATTGCTAATGGTGGTTCCAGTTTTCAAAGAAATACAAGGGGTATCCAGCTCAGGAGGAGTCCCTATCTCCTTAAAGGTGACTACCCAGCTTAGCCATGGGGCTGGAATGCCCTGAGGTTTTGGAGGTGAGAGGGGAAGGGGGCTGGCTGCATTGGTCTCTGGTACACTGGTAAAGACCATGCGCCCATAAAACCCCTTCAAACTCAGTGAAAGAAGGATATTGCTGCCAATTTATTTAATCTGGTGCATTTTGTGAGTGGGAAGGGAAGAACTACCAGGAGAGCTGCTCAGCATGCTCCAGCTGGACATGCTATGCGAACCACCAGTGGGAGAAGCAAAAAAACCTGTATTTGTAGCTCTGAATCCTCTACCATCACCATGGGGAACTGCTTATTTTACCATCTCTCTGTCTCCAGATGACTAAATTATCATTATTGAAATGCAGAATAATAGGTAGATTGAGTTGCAGCAGGGCCTTTCTATCCCCTAATTAACCTCTGATATCATTAAATTAGAAGCTTCTGAGATTGTCTTTGTAAGACATACCCACTGAAATTGAGCAGTAACCATGCCTGTTTACTTAGCTAATAAAAAATAAGGTATGCACAGTTTATGTCACCTTTCTGAGGAAACATGGAATGATTGCAAACCAGAAGGAACTGGAGCCATCCACTTACCATCGATTAACTCATTTCCATTTGGGAAGCAAGGATTTGTTGCCAGGAGAGTATTTAGGAGCTCAGATACTATTGTAATCTCACTGAATCTGTTTCTAGACTTCCCAGACGCTCTGTGGATGGGATGTGCACGCTGCTCACTCCTGAACATGGCCTGAGACTTCTGAATGCAGCTCTGCATATGAAAAGCAGGAGAAAATAACCAGTGTTAATGGGAGTCTTGTTTTGCTACTGGCACCACAACTACTCTTTAAAGTTAACATTTGGCACTGGAACTACTTCTCCTTAAAGTTAACATTTGTCTGCTGAAGGTACCTACGTTACTTTTGTGCCACAGTAAAGAACAGCATTTCAAAGTCCAGAGCTATCAGGGCAGTCTTTTTTTCAGACCTTGAAATCAATTGCCTGATGCTTCTGCATGTTTGAGCCAGAGAAACTACTTCAAATATTTCTTAGGTCTTAGAGCACTGAGCTCTTTGTTCACAGGTTTCCTTCCGCCTTCAGAATACTTGCTACATAAATTTACCATTCTTGAGCCTTCTTTCCTTCAGAATCCTAAAACTCATGTGATTGCCCCAAATTCCACACTATTATGTGTGGTTTTGCACACATGGTCTGTGTGACAAAGCTAGTGTGTAACATCAGAGTTTATCCTACAATAATTCATCTTTCTGCATTAGCCATGTGATAAACTACGGAAGAAAGAGGGGCCTTCTTTCCAGTCCTCTTATCTACGAACTGTTGTAAACATTATCAGGAGAATGGTGACCCACTTCCTTCAGTTTTCCACAATAACTTTATTGGATTTGTTTAAACAAACTTGTGTCCTGGTCCTCTGTTTGTTGTAGAATCACTGCAGCTGTTGGTAAATCACGTATTTTACAAGAAGACCTGTATTGAATGTTTTAGATCAGATTTGGCTCTGTGTCCCTCCCAGACTGAGCAATGATTGCATTGCCATGCTAATAAAGGAGGGCAAAACTTGGAGTCGGGAACAAAACCCTTTGCAACAGAAGGGAAAAGGATTTTCATTAAAACACACCTAGGTTTGGCCAGACTGGGGTTATACTTGTTTTACCAACATACCAAGTAGTCCCATGGCTCTTTTATTTTAAGTATGTTGCTTTATGCTCCTGAGTTTCACAATAAAGCAGTTTAAAATAATATGCATAATACTGTTCAAGTGCTTCAAGTCAACACACTGGCCTAAAGATATTTCAAAAATTCACTGTTTCAGTTGTTTTCCACTGTAGATCTCAAAGCTTTAAAGAGCTGTGAAGGTAAATGGCATGTCTCAGACTCTTCAGCCAAAGAGTCCCCTACTGCAGTAAGTACTTCCCGTGTTTGATAACCCCCTTCACTACAAACCTGCCTTCAGGCTTTGAAACCATGCTCTTAATTCTCAGTCACCTCAAACCAGGAGAAGCATGCTGTGAGTATGGAAAAACGTTTTGAACATCCTCACCTAAAGAAAAAAGCCTCACAGTGCCCTGCTGCCCCAGGATCCTTACACAGTGTCAGGAAGGACAGGGATGCTGCTGCAAGGCTGCAGGGCTCTGGGAAGGACAGAAGCAGCTCTGTGTGCCAGGCACTGTACCAATAGACCCTATCCAGCATGGGGACAGAGACACTATCCCTGACTGACCCCACTGATAAGCCTGGGAAGAGGGATTTTTGCTTTTCTCCTTTCCTTGTCCAATGCAATCTCAACAGGGGTTTTTTTGGTGTTTTTTTTTTGGAAGGCGAAAGTCACCAATCCTGTCCCTCCTTTCCCTTTTCCTCCCCAGACTCCGGAGGTTGCTTTTCCCTTGCTGGTCTTATCAGTTCCCAGGCCCCACCCTGCTGAAATGGAGGGACTCTTTTCTTAAGAGAGCCTTTTCAACATGAAAATTTCCTTGCAGCTCCCCCTGACTCCTTGGTGCTGAGGCCTGGGGTCTCAGTGAAGGCTGATGGAAATCTTCTTTTACAGAACACAGCTCCTTTGAGAGCCTCGCTGAAGTTACTTGAGTGACATTTCCTGGGAGAAAGAAGCCATGTTTCTTTCTTATATGACTTGCTAAACTGTATGAACTGTGTAAAAAACCAAAGTCCTGCAAATACCTGAAAAGCCTTTGCTGGGGCATTCTTGACCTAAATTATTTTGTTGGAAGTGAATCATATTAATGAAGCAATAGATGGAAACTTAAAGAAAACAAGAAATTTGGAAAAAGCAAACATTGAATATGAATTAGCTGGCAGTCAACTAAATGTTGTAAGTTTCTTTTCTACTCACAGGCAATTTTGTGCACTTAGTCAAACACTAAATCTAGGTACCCTGTCACTCTAGTTTTTAAAATTCTGCCTAATTTACTGTTTCTCACTGAACATTTAATAAATAATATATGCTGACTTGTTTTTATAAAGCTGTTGAAAGCTAATGCCTGTCCCTCTTTTGGTGTACAGTGTGGAAACTGAGAGGAGGGAGGAGTCATGAAATGAGTACAGAAAATAAAAAATCACCAATGCAACGCCCTTCCTCTCAAGGCAGCAAAATGGAAGTGGAAAGCCCTTTTCACTATCTTAGCTCTGGAGCTAGGAAATGCTCAGCTAGCTCTAACCTTTTGCAGAAATTGTGCTCAGACCTTTCCCAGGGTGAGGCGAGCTGGATTTACAGCCTCAGCCTCTTAGGAAAAGCCAGGGCTGTGTCTGCTGCTTGTGCAGAGATTTATTTCTCCATGGGATTTGGCTGGATGATGCTGGAGATGAGCCTGTTGGGTTGACTCCCACTGCCCTTTTAACCTGTGCAGGGATGCAGCACCTCCCTCCACAGGCAGTTGGAGAAGAGATAATCTGTGCTCATCAGATAAAACTGGTCACTCCTTCCTTTGCAAGAGAGGGGAGATCTTGCCTGATGTTGGTTTACAACATACACTCCCTGCCAACACTTGTAAACTATGAAAAATGGACAATGCCTGAAACCTCTGAGGCTTTGATTTTTATTTGGTTGGTTGTGCTTGCTGTACACCTGTGACATAATGTACCTTTCTACTGGAGGTGAAATGCATCCATAGGAATTCCCACAAGCAGAGCAGCATATAACAAATATAAGACTCTCCCAAGATTTAGCCAAAATAATTGCATATCTCAATGTATAAGAGTTTTAAAACCCAGTACCAGCTGGAAGCTAGTGTTTGTAGGGGATTCATTTTGGTTATGGTAACAAAGAACTACTTTCTTTTAAGGTAATAGCAAAGTCTAGTTTCAAGTTGAAATCCAGTAAGGTAAAACAATCTCTCTCCAAAATACCTGTTAGTAAGTATCTTGGGAAGAAAGATAACTATTCCTACACAGTTGTCCCTAAACTGACACCATAGAAGGGACTAGCATGCCTGGAGTTTGCAACCTTTACACCTAAATGTCATTAAGTGAACTTATCTTATAAACACAGTAAAGCATTAGGTGTGCTCTGTCAGAGCTTTGTATTTAAAATGAAACTTTAACCCTTGTCCATCAATTGCAATGGCAGAGATTAATATTCTGTACAGAAAAAGATTTGCATAAAGAAAATATTATTCCAAGATCACTGGATACACCAGGAATAAAAAAGTGTGAAAGAGTGAAATAAAGAACTAAGAGTATGAGATGTAGCATAAAATGCCACATCAGCGTTTTTCAGAGGGAGCCCCTTATCCTTTGCCAGGTTGAAATCTCCTCTCTGCTGAGTCATTTGGTCCTGACTCCCACTTCAGACCTAAGAATATATGTGAGGACCTGTGGTATCAAGAGAAACCACTGTCAGGATGGCCAACATAAAACCCTCAGCAGGCTTATGTCACCAGGAAACCTTCTTGAGTCACAAAAAGATTTTTTCCTTGTGGCTTTGCATCACTTGTCTCGAATAACCTGGGAGAGGTCTGAAATAATACCTAGTTTTCTCCAGAGTCAGTGGTTCTGAGAAAGAGTTAACTGTATTAATCACTGTATGAAAGCATTTCACTCCTCTCTGAACTTCAAGCTGACTAATGAGTCCAACTGATGAACAAACAGAGAAGTATTTCAAAGTGGACAGGAGGCAGGCGTGCTCTGCAGTCTCAGCAGCAAAGTTATTTTACCCAGATGGTGACGTAAGCATCCAGCTTTGAGTGCTTTTACCAATTTCTTCTAGGTTTGCTTCCTCATATGTCCATCTTTCATGTACAGTAATTTCCTTACTCGTATCCAGAAAGCATGGAAGCACTTATGAATGAATGCAGTAAATGTAAAATCAGTTGGGCGAAGGGGCTATGGAAAGGACAGGAAAAAGACTTTTAATACATCCAGGAAATGCAGTGGGTGCAAGTATAAGGAGAATAGCAGGTGCCGGGTTCAAGTCGGATTGGGACAATAAGGATTCATACATGTCCAGAATAAGCAATCCTGTGGCTATTCATTTGTAAGCTTTTCAATCAAACTACTATCTATTCTCTCAACAAGACAATATTTCAAAATTTGCCAGCTAATTACAATAACTACAGTCTGGAAGAAAACCTGGTATTACCTGTTTCAATGATTTCAGTGTAAAATAGCTAACCCTTTGTTTTTCAAAGACGTTTTCAAATTCTTTTTACATACCAACCAATATAGGTTATAGGCTCACAGGCAGAGATGAAAAATGATGGCTTGTACTCAGCTTCCCCTTATTCTTGACAAGTTTGGAGTTGGAGGGAGTTGGGAGCCTGAATAAGGTAAAATACTGGCATGCAGGTCACCTGCCTTTTGTTATGAGGGCGGGATGTGAGCCGGATGAGAAAACAAGGGCATCAACTCCAACTTCCTGAGTATGGACGGCTGCAAAAGATGTCATTCCGACACACTGGGGGATCTGAATACACATGACAGGAATTAGGTCAGCTGAAAGAGTATGGAGGAATTGCAAGAAAGTACCTGTACTTTCAATTTAGACAAAGCGATGGGAAGAGGAAGAGGAGAAGGACACAGAAGGTACAGCTGTCCCAGTGCCTGCCACTGGGTCAGGGAAGCAGGGAGCTGTGAAGCTCTTCTGTGAGGGGCATCAGCTCAGGAGCACAGGCACAAGTGGTGGGAGCTCCTGGGGTGCAGCAGTTCAGCGACAAACTGGATCTCTGCCTCCTGGACAGACGCACTAACCCTTCGGTAGGTCACGCAGCACAACGTCACTCAGTTCAAGGTCTTAAGAAGGAAGAGTCTGTGCGCTACTAAGGATTTTTAAAGGTGAGTTTAAGGTCAGAAAAGAGTTTTGGGATCCAGTATAGGGAACCTAAGTTCCAGAGTGGAATCATATTAAAAAAGTATCACCCACCCATTGGCTTAATATCCTCTGCATCTGTAGGCAATTTCTTGCTGGCCATGAAGGGCTTTTTGTGATTCCAGTTTAAATTAACTGCTATAGTGGCTTTTATGCACTACTTAAGGGCAATAATTAATCATTGTCTTGGACCAAATTCTTGATGTTTCACTAAATATATGCCCTGGAACTTGGAAACAATGTCATTAATAACTTTGTTCAACCCAAGGTTTAAAAGTGTGTAAGCACATACTCAAGTGTTGAAAATTCAAGGGACCCCACAGTCACCAAAGAAACTCTTTACTTCACCTCTTTATGATGGAGTAGACATTTTCCACATGAGAAAGGGTCACAAGACACCATAATGCTAAATAAAGTTGTGGATGCATAGGAAATCTGGGAAACAGACTGCAAGGAAAACTTTCTCGGGCTTTCACAGAAGAGGTCGGAGTGCTCAGCTGAGTGTTGTCTCCCTGAGAATCCACAATCACAACATCAACCTTTCACCTTTCGTTGCAGTAAACGGGCTACACCTGCCAGGCAAAATGAATCCTGACAAGGAGAAGAGATGATTCGGGGAAACGCATTTTTCATTGTCATTGATGTTTTAATAAAACCAGTTTTGTCCACTTTACAAAGACCATGTGTTGAAATAGAGACAATACATCATGATAAGACCCTGAAAGCTATTGTTTATTGTCTCTCCATACTAAAACAAAGTTTTCAGTGCTCCTCAAGCTGTTTCTGTCTTTTCCTTGTTTGGTTTTTTTTTTGACTGCTTGTCTGAGATTTTTCTTTAACTTTCCTGAGGAAAATAAATCTTGTGGAGTAGACCTTTCAAAAACTCTTGCAACTGTGAACTCGAAATCTTTAACCAAGCATCTACATGAAATTTTAAGCTGAAAGCATGAGAAGAAGCTAGTACTCCTGTAACGTTTTATGAATCATAAGAATCCTACAATCCCTAAAAACATGCCTGGCACCAAGGACACCGGCAAAACTGAAAGAATTAATAAGTCTCTGGTGGTGGGTTAACAGTCAACAGAGCTGTATGCCCGGGGGGAGACAAAGAAACAGAACAATGGAAGAGGAAGGAGCCTTGCTGACTGAAGCACCAATGAAGATCCTTGGCTTCCCCCCCCCCCCACCCCCCCCTCTGTATTTGCATTTACACCAAGCTAATGTTGTCATGGACAAGTTTTTGAAATAAAAAGGCTGGTCTATGGCCTCAGATCAACTCCCCATCCCAAGGGTAAATGCTCTTTGCTTGATTTGGAGACCCTTCACAGGAAGAGGCAGCACACATACCAGCACTGCTGGGATAACTTACTTGTGGGCAGCACTTAGAGTCCCTTCTCTTGTGGTCCTGGATCTGTACTGGTAATTGCACATGAGTGTGCCAGAGATTTCAGCTGGGTCTTTTGTCTCAGATTTGGACAACAAAAATAATTTTGTGGCATCCCAGGGATGCGATGGATAAAATTATTGTTTTTCTTTTATTTCTGTGCTTTTTTTTTTTAATTAGGAAACCCCAAAAGTTATTGTAATGAAGTGAACATCTCAAAGAGAAAGGTAAAATTAAATCTGAATGTCCTTGATAGGAGCACTTTGATGTAATGTTTAGTTTAGCTGAGATAGAAGTGTAGAAAAGAGGGGTAGGATGGCTTATGTCTGTCAAGTCTCCTACCAGAGCTGAAAAGAATGATCTGAACAGTCTGTTGCTAAAATGTCTGAGGCAGATGTTACTTTTACCACCACAGTCAAAGCGAGGGTCTTCAGTGTTTGACTTTTAAAATCCCCTCTAAGTTCCTCACAGAGACGTAAAATGGTTTGTTTATTAAATACATAATTTTACAAAACTTGTGAGGTCCAGAATGAAATGCCTGGTTCTCTGCAATCTCTGGAGGGACATACAGTTCCTTAATCTCTCTAAGAACATACCTCCTTCAGTTCACACCAAATGCCGCATTTATAATCTAAGAAGACCCTAAAGATTCTTTCCTTTTGTTATCAGTTCTAATATATGTGCCTTTAATATTTACCAATTTAGTAATTTTATTCTTGTGAATGCTTGGTGAAACTCCATGTCTCATTTCAAATGCCTGAATATATTCATATTTACTTTCTGCTTTTATGTCTCAAAAGATTTCAAAGATGTTTTCAAACATCATATATAAAAGACTCAACTTCCCAGCCACAAAATTGATTCTTACTCAAAAAATGATTGTTATTCAGAAGCAGAATGCAGTAAAGCTAAACTCTGAGAATAGTTCATGTCCAGAAATACAAGTAGAATCTTTCCTGAAATCCAGGTTCAAGAAATATATTTTTGCTTCCTCAGGTATCTGATGGGGCAGTCATGTCTTTAAGTACCAGAAATCAAAAAGGAAATAGCAGCCCAGTAGCAACACTGGGAAACAATGCAGCTAAAAGGATCTATTATCTGTATTTAAACTTATCAATAGTTAGATAATGGTGATTAATCCACATCAAAATCTGAGTGACAGAATAGAACTGGCCTTCAAGCAGGGGAGGGAACTATCACTCCAAAAGGGTATAGGATGTATTTCCTAATGTGGAGCATGGGGAAGACTCTAAACCCACCGACGCTGGATAGATCTTTAGCTATTTTTTTTTGGCTGCATGGTGCTCACGCACTGTCCCATGTCAAATGGCCAACAGGAGTTTAAAGACACGCACAGCAGCCCCACAAAACCCCTGCCTTCACCCAGGAGTTGCCCCTGTCTCAGATACCACGGCAGTCATCAGCCAGCTCTGAATGTTTGGAATCGCTGCGACTAATCGAGATCAGGACCTAAGCCCTGAAAGCAGGGTCTGAAAGGACCAACAGATGAGAAACACATTAGGACAGCCTCAGCCACTCACCATCAATCCACAAACGCCACCGGAATGTCACATGCTGATTGCCCAAACCTGACACTAAACTGACATAAACCAAATTGCCCGTGGGACAAAAGGGTGGCAGCCTGCCCTGTGATGGAAAATTAGCTGGGAGGGGCAGGGAAATGGGGGCATGAAATGGGGGCATAAAATGGGAATGAAGGGTCATCTTGCCTAGTCAGGACAGGTCTGGTCTTCTCCCAGAAAAAAGGGAAACAGCACAAGCAAAACAAAGCAAAGACCAGATGATACAGGAAAGAGAGACAAATCTGGCTGAGTAAACTTCAAAATTCTGTCAGAGTTTTCTACAGCATCCTGAGACACTGATTACAACTTAAAGGGAGACTTGGAGTTATGTCTGCTGTTACTCCTGTGAAAAGGAAACAGTAATGGACATTCCCCAGGATGGGAATCCTGTTTCTTTCCAAATATTTAACACATTCTTATGTCTTTGTAGAATTTGTACACATGTGTGCAAAGAAAACAGTTTAAAGATGCATCACACTTTATTATGCTTATACAGAAACAAGCAGATTGAGACATAGAAGGAGAAGATGTAGTGGCTCCCCAATATCTAGGTTTCCCCAGAAGTATACTTTCACTGATGGTTTGCCACAATATATAATATAAATATATATATATATATATATATGTAAAAATATGTAAGTATAGGTAGGAATAGCTGTTATGCAGTGCACTGTGCATCCCTTACTACTTAGAACCAATACAGAAGGAAAGCTTCTCCACTGATTCTAGGAGTAGAAAGACAAAAACATTCATTAAAAACTCTTCTAACAAGAACAGGAAGTCTGTATTGACGTAAGTAATGAGAAAGAGCAGTAATTCTGTGTATAAATGCAGAATGTCTGACTTGCTTCTAAATGAGGAAAAACATAAGAAAATAAACATCCAATAACCTCAACAAGCACAATAACAAACACAACCTCAGGTGACATAAACTATTCCTGAACACCTTTAAGGAGTAGATTCAAGCCCTTGACTCAGTTCCCTGAAATCAGTGGAACAAGCTCTGTTACCTTCAGTCATACTTTGTGAACTTTGTGAATGGAGCAGAAAGTTGATTTTTATGTGTTACAGTGAAGCCAGAGAATCAAATGCACAGCCAAATTGAAGTGAAATATCTCTTTGATAAACACCATTATTTTTTACTCAAGGAACCCTGAGGTCTTAAAATACTGTATGATACTTTATTTTAACTTGAGCATTGAACTGAATTCTTTCCAGATTATTTTTTCAATTTTTATTACTCTTCAAAATTGAGACATCACTGCTAGATTTTTCAGTTTGTTTTTTTTTTTTTTTTTTAATTGTGTATTATTGTCAGAGAAAAATACCTCATGCCTGCTGCCTATTTTATTTGGCATCCAACAGTCAGAAATAGTTTGGGGATGGGGTAACCAGAGACATTTAAGTATAATTAACTCACAAGACTAGCAGAGATAAGCGGGAAGTTTTGTAAACAACATAAGACTTTCCAAACCAGCAATTCCATCACCCACACGAGGGGCCAGGTCCTGGTGTGCAGGGAGTTTATCAGGAGGAGCCTGCAGCAGAAAGTGGGGATGAAGTCAAAGGAGAGCTTTATGGCAAGGCAGTTCAGGCCTTCCACCACCTCATCCATCCCTGGAGTGACTTGAAAGGAAGAAAAGAAATAAAGGAAAGGAAGGAAAAGGAAGGAAAAAAGGAAAGAATAAATGCTTTTTGTGAACCACATCTTACAGCCTCTAGTCAAATTAAAAGTGCTAAATTTTCAAAAGCCCACTAGGTGAATTCAACTTTGGTTTGGGCAGGATCTCATTTAGTCCTTTGGAAGGCTCATCCTGTGCAAGTGCCAGCAGAAGCACAGAGAAGTTTTGCTGCTGGTACTAGTTTGAATTTTATCCCATACTTCCTCTAGCTCCTTCTGCCTCTGCTTTCTGCTGGTCTCCAAGTGCTGCTGCTGGAGACCTTCTCCAGGCGGCTGAAGCAGTGGGAGCAAGGGTGGCAGCACTAAGATCCTTAATTTCTCTATTGCGGGGAACCATCCTGAGGGCTCTAAGAAGTCATTAGCATTATGTTACTTGGCAAAACAAAAGTACATTATCAAAAATCTGTTTTTTGAAGTTATTAGTACCTTCTCTGTTTCTGTCAGTATATCTGATGAATATCAGTGCTTGAAAAACACTTGCCAATGTGTTGTTCTCTCTCTCTGTACAGTTCTTGTTAACATCTGGTCACAAAATGTTGTACTTCCATTGGCTGATATTAGTTCACTCTTCATAAAATGTATTTGTTCAGGGTTGTATGAAAAGTCCAACCCTTGGCAGTGACCAAATGATTAATCTGGACAAGCCAAGTGTGCAGTGGCAGTTCCTCAGCAAGTCCATTCCATTTCCTGTCCTCTGGTTGTTTACCTGCTGTGTTCTGCAGAGAGCGATGTCACTGCTGAAGACACGGCATAATTCTTGATGTTGACCTCCAAAGATTCATAAAGATAAGGAGATAACACCAGTAAAAGCAATTCTTTGAAGCACAATTTTAGGGCTCAGTGTTAAGATACACCCAGACACACCACAATGCTCACTCTCCCCAGCTGGCAGAATTTTGGCAGAAATAACATAAAATATCCCATTAAGCAAGAAGAACCCCCAAAACTCTGTATTTCTGTGCACCTCTAACCAAAGCACTTGAAACCTGAAAGAAGACATGGGTTTTTTAAGAAAGCATGACTTTAGAATAGTTGTGAACTATCTTGGTAGACCATAAGCAAAACATATTTTAAAAATCTTCACACCGGGGTCTAACCACAACAATCTTTGGTCCCGTTGCAAATTCGTTTTATTTTTCTAGATACTAAAAGCTTTATTTCTCCTAGTTTCATCAGCAAACAGAGGAGTTCAGAAAACACCACAGAGGAACCTACTGTTGACGGAATCACAGCAATTTTTATGGCTGAGCTTACATTTACAAGCAGGAGTGTCACCGGGGTCACAGCCCTGCTTCATGTCCTGTGACAACTGAACGAAGTTGAACACACACAGTCAGACATTTAGGTGGCCAGCTGGCACAGGAGGCAAGCGCTGCAGTATCGCTTTGCCCACCCACATAGACAATGTTTTAAAACCAGTAAATAGAAATACAACGGTAGTTTTATAGAGAGGCCACACCATAAATAATTAATCCATTGGATAAACATGCTTACATCAGACAGAAGGGCAGAGCTCACCAGCCAAACTTCACCTTGTATAAAATTTTCTGGAGCAAGTGTTGTTGCCAAATGTCATTAATACAAAAAATACACCTCTGAAATTATCCAAACTTCTTGTTGCTACACTAGTAGAAGCCTTTCTCAGGAGACATGCTATATTTTAATACACAACTACCTTTGCACCATGGAAACAGCTCTGACATCTGTCACACAGTTTCCCTTAGGGCTCAGATAATTCCACAGTTATCACACTAATGTGATGATGATTATAACCATATTAGTAAATATGAAAGCTGCCTGTGTTATAAAGTTCTCTCTGGTAACTGAGTATTTAAGGCAATTTGGAGTACAATACAGGTAGGTATTAGGAAGTGTTCTTATTCTCTCTTATTCTCAAGACTTTTCTCTCTAACTGTATCAGCTGGAGAAAGTCATACTGCGTTACTAAATGAAAAATAACTTTAATTTTATGCTTTAAAAGTAATATACATTTGTCATTGGCATTAACCTAACTATTAGCTAGGCAAGCACCCTTAGGACTATCATATTTCTAAGTTTAAAAAAAAGTTAATAAAAATTATATTGAAAGTGTGTTTTGCCACTTCATTATAAAAATAATACTACATTTTAATATTATTGAGGACAATTCTTAGAGGCTTAATTTGTAAAAATATAGGAAAGCTACTCAATAACACATTCAGTTTTTTGAAAGAGAAAATATAATTTCAATAATTCAAATTTTATTTTATGCACAAGGGACATCTCCCTTTCCTACATGACTGCTGTTTTCACTATGCTGGCAGTAAACGTAAAGAAGGGGCCAAGAAGAGCTGATCTTCCTCCTGTACCGATCTGCTCTGAGGTGAAATACCAAAAAGTAGAAGAAAATTGCTCCCCATAAGCTGGAGTGAGGTAATCAAACCTCTGTTCCTCTAATCCCTGCCCGGGGAAGCTACATGGTTCACAAATTGTGTTCTGGGCCACCATGAGCCCCAGGAGACAAGCAAAGAAACAAACTGGAATTAGAGTTTCAAATATCAACACCTACCAATAAATCTGGGGTTTTTTTCCTGTGTTTTAGGTTGATACATTAAAAATACTGTTCATGGTATAAAATTTCCTAAGCAATTCCCCTGTGTGCTTCCATAACTTTTTCTTAGCTATTTTCCTACAGACTGTAAAAGAGCAAAATCAGCCAAAAACCTAGTAACTTTTCCTTTTTAAATCAAACTATTTTAAAACCAGAACTTTATTGGTCTGCCTTTATTATGTATTGCAGACAGAAGCAAACACTTCTTAATGCAGTGCACAAGTAGCTTTTCTTTGCAGCAAGATAGCACCAAGGCTAAGAATTTATTAGAATTCCAGAAAAGAGTGGACAGTTATAAGACATCAAGAAGAGTCACCAACATATTGAATGAGAAAAACACATTTTGCTAGAGCTATCAAAGAAGCTGTAAGTCTCGGTACATGATCCAACCTGTACCACGTCAGGGAATTAGGGAAATCTTAGTCTCATGTGAGAACTAATACTGAGCTTTACAGAATATTGTTTTTCCACAAAGCAATGGGCAGGATTTGATCCTGGCCAGATTGATGCTCCAGGTACCCACACAGCTTATCTAAGTATAAAATGAGGTCTGCATTTTGTGTGTGCTGGAGATTCGAGACTCACCGAGCCTGCAGTGTGTTTTTCCGCAGCTGCTCCACGAATGCTGCTCATCAGAATTGCTGCATATTCCTTACCCAGAGCCTCACAGGATTTTAAAATAACTCTGCACTAAGAACAGAAGTTTAACTCTCCCAATTCCCAGGCTGAATCAGGAAAACTACCACTAAATTGTAATTTTGATTAGAAAATAACAGAGCTAATAAGAGGAGGGAGACACAGAGGATTCCTCTGTTTTTGAGAGAGAAAAAATGCATTTTCAGGTTCTGTTTGAGGTTTAGGCACAGAGTCACGTTAGTTCTAACTTCATCTTTGCTTAGTTTTCACCTGGTTTTACTAGAATTCCTGAAGTTTGACTTCATACGTTGGCTCACTTACGCTTTATCTCTTTCAGATGGCAGGTAGGGTTTCACTCCTGGCACGCTCCGCACAGCTACCGGAGCATGTTAGCAATTAGGGAAGCTCACGGTTTGGCTCCAAGAAGTAGGAGCTGCTGGTCTCAGGTGAAAACAGATCACTATTGTAGCTGACACTTGGCTCTCCAGTACCATTTTCCCACTGGCTGTTTTGTCATACAGCATTGCTACGGAAGAAAATCTTCTACAGAAGCACAAGACTGTCACTGATGGCAGCCACGGGTCCCTGACAAATCACTGCTTGCTTCAGAAAGGGCTTTGAAGCAGAAGGACACATATACCAATAATCATCTGATAACAGCTTTCACGTTCATTTCCTGAGCTCTCTCCTGGGCCTTTTCCTTCACCTTCTTTCTCCATCTGTCACTCCATTCCTCGCTGAAGCCTCAGATTTATGGTTGGACTCAAGGATGTTAGAGGTCTTTTCCAGCCTTAACGATTCTGTGCTTCAGCTTTTGGCCACTGCACCCCTCTCCTCTCTGTTTTATGACACACATGTTAAAACCCCACGGCTTCCCCTGCTCTATGGTCAGAGTATGCATTTCTTTCTCATTAGTACACATCAGATATAATTACAATTTTCATCAGAATGGGAAAATAATGTGATGGGGATCCTTATGTTCAAAATAAAGCTCAGTGTTTTGTTTAACTATTTCAATAATTAAGACAACTATTTTTTCCCCTTAGCTGCTAGCAGGCTATCTTGGTAATCATCATGCATGATAGCTAGTGTTTGTTATTTTATTTTATTAAATTATCATGTGCAATCAAGTTGGTGGTTTTCTCTGCAAGAGATAGACATCACAGGAAAAGAATATGTTTTAAAAGTCTCTTTCCTTTTTCACAGAGGCAATAAAAGTATCTGACTATAATTCTACCTACTACAATGCTAATGAATTGAGAATGACCAGTGAAAAACTGAATCCTCTACTAGTGATATGATTTTCAATACTCATCTCTTCAGAGAAACATGGTAGGTTAAGTAACACAAAAAGACCATTAGGAATAAAAAATCTTGAGGGAAGATACTTGAAGAGAGATGTTTACAATTCATATTTCAACTGGAGTTGAAACTTCATCACATAACATGCCTTACTATAACAGGGTATCAGTTTTATTCTTCACATCTATGTTTGATGCTTAAAATAGTTACCTGCTTATTGCCTACTTAATCAAATATCTGAAATGTAAAAAAACCCATTAGAACATACAGTTGAATTAGTGAGGAAAAGTATCTTGTTTTACTTGTATAGAATTCTTCATTAAAACAAATTTTGCTGGGTTTTTTTGTCCTGATAGTGAAAATGCATTTTGAATTAGGCATCTAATATCTAGTAAGGGCTGCTACAACACAAATAGCTGAAAACACATTTGGTGACATCTTGCTTTAGTAATTAAAATACACCTTAATATCTGGCTTGCCTTGTACTTTATGTCATACAAAATTATTACAAGTTCAGTACCTTCATTGTTTGCGGTAATCCTTTTAATATTTGGCATGGAGAGAGTCAACAGGTCACAAAAGTGACTTTCCCTTCTACTGTGAAATTTGACTTGGATTAAAAAGAAAAATAAAAAAAACCCCTGAGCTCATGGGGCTGTGACCTCAGTCAGGAAGGCCACAATTTCTTGTGTTCATCAGCAGGAGGACAACGAGCTCCTCCATCTCACGACCAGCCTCAGAAACTGCCACATCCCTTAAGACTGAGCTTAAGAAAGAGCAGCTTTGCAGCTCGGATGGTTGAACATCTGTGCAAAAACTCTTCATGGCCAAACCCTCACAGCACGTATAGCGAAATTGTTACATTTTCAGATAATGGCATTTTGTTCAGATTGAGCTGCTTTTTTTTTTTTTCCCCCCTACTAAAAACAGCCACCTCCAAACAGAAGCTGTTTCATCCCAGGGAATGAAGATCAGTCCTGCATGTGGGATACTCTGCCCTCTGAGTCTCCCTTTTTTTTTTTTTCCTTTAAACCACGTTAAGTCTGCCTTGATATCATTAAACACCTCTTTCCCTGTCTTAAAGTTCTCTCTCTGTAAGATGGAAATAGCAGGCCTGTATGTCAAAAGGAGATAAATGCCTTAATATTCTCCAGGTACTTCGCTGGTACATTGATGAATGTCCTAAATGAGGCCAAAAGTAAATGTATAATTCCACATTTAATCTAAGCTTTAAAGACAGAAAGGACTCTGCAGTGAATAATGAAAAGAAAGAAGAAATAGTAGGAAACTGCCTAGAGTACGTGTGAACATGCAATTAAAGGGTGTACCTTAATGTAAAAGGCAGATGAATTAGAACTGCAAATCCACTTAGTGTTAGCACTCCTTGCTTCATAGAACTTCACAGATTAATGTTCTTTTAATGTATTTATGAGTAATGATGTACAAACTTACATATATTTAAGCATTGAATGAACGATGGCTCAAGTCTGATTCAGGAGAGATTTACTGTGTAACAGCTACGGGAAATAAGATCTAGATAAGAAATGTCATTAGTGTTGAAAATTAATTTCAAAACAGCCATGAAGAGCTAATAAAAAGGATAGATTTTGCCTTCCCAAGTAAAATTAGCACAGTCACTATAAAACAAAAAAAACAAAAAAACAAAAAACAAAACAAAACAAAAAAACCCCCCACACCATTACCTTAAACCTGTTTTAACCAGCTCAGTCAAAAACTCCATTTGTTACAAACTGTAACTTTGCTGTCATACTTCTGTCATTATTTCCCTACTATTGTGACGATTTACACAGCTGCCACCCCTCACCGTGCATTCCCTCTGCGTTCATCTCCCCTGCCCTCTTGGTGATGTCCCGGTGGCACAGTCCAGATCTGAGCCATTCACTACCCACCCTGCAGACACAGCTGTGCACACTCGAGTCCTGCTCTCAGGCTCTCTGCGGAAAGGGTTGAGGACAGGCTGCAAAACACACAGGGAAAGGAAAGCCTCTTGATTTCTGTGTTTGTGTGTAGTGTGGGTATGACCCCACCGTCCCTGCCGAGAACTTATTTGGTGGCTCACTCGTCTTCCCCGAAGGTCCAGTGCCCTTGTGGAGCGCTCAGCACCCACACCAACAGTGAGACTCCTTGCTGGAGTGACTTGTATTGGGGAAAAAAAAAGAAAAGGAGGGAAAAACAGAGCAAAAATGAGAGTATGCATAATGCAGTCTAGGTAGATGGTGACTGTCCTCTCTCAGAGCTTCCCACTCTACTCCTTTCCTCTCCTTACAGACACACAACAGGATGCACAGTAGAATTGCTCTTCAGCTGATGTTAATTCAGCTCACTTAACTCAAAGCTCTAACAAAGGGAGGGAACAAAGGGTAAAATAAATAAAAATAATGAAGCAGTTGCTCAGTTAGTGTAATTGCATAGGCTTCAATAGAACTACACTAATTTCCAGCAGCTGGAGTTCTGCTTCTATATTTTTATTTACTTTACCTTCTGTTCTTAATTTCCTACCCTCCCATTTGTTTGTTATTTTCATGTCCTATGGTGGCTTCGTTTGGAGTGTAAATTTCTTGAGGAACCATGCTTGGTTTTTTTTTTTTTTCAAACAACCACCCAAGTCTAAGACATAAAGAAAATACATTCCACCACATGATAGGTGGGAGATATATGATAGTGATAGAACAGAAACTAAAAATTATATCCATATCCACTTCCACAAATATTTTTACTTTGAACAAGATCTTATTTTATGCACAATGTTAATTGTTCTGTTCTTATCTTGTGAATAATTTTTCTTGGTCAGGTTTTGTATGAAATAGCCTCCATATATTTCTGGGCAGACTTGATTTCTTGAAAATATGGTAACCTAACAGACACATTTCTTAATGACCACCTTTTAAATTGACTGTACAACCCACTTCTCCACCAACTAGATAAGACTGGGGTGGATGACATGCAATGTGATGTTTGGAAAGTATCACAGGACTCTCTCTAGCCAAAGTTACTGCTGGTGGGTGGACATACTTAAAAACACAACGATTTGATATATATTCCACTTTCAGAGTTGTTTTCTACTTCTCAAAAGAGGGTGCTTTGAGAGAATTGATAGCTATTTTTCAGCTGGTGCGCTTCTTTTGATGATCTTTTCTTCTTGTATTTGTATGCCTCGAATGGCAACCAGTGGCCCAAAACAGCCAAGCTGTGTGATTTGCTGAGAACATTTTATAGAGAACACCCTAATCTGAGATCTCAAAAGTTTGAATCTGTTGAATCACAATATAATGGAATTAATAACAGAAGCAGTCACAGAGATGCACTGAAATACAGTATAGAACCTTCACTTCTGTAATAGATCCTGGAGGTGTCACTACTTGTTTACAACTAGAAAATTTGATGTTGATGATTATTAGGACCAACCTGTGACAAAGGTCCTCAAAATTCTTAAGTTAATAAATCAAACTCTGTTTGGAAGTTCTTTCTGAATAGCCAAGGTAGGTTTGGTAAATATATTTTTATTTGTGTTCTCATTTTTTTCTTAGTAATTGTAGTGCCTCAGACATAAGAGATTTAGGTATCATTAAGCATCGTATAACTATCACTGCGAAGTACCAACTCACTTAATACTTCTTTAATATGTAATAAATTATGTGGAATTGGTTTTATCGATCTGTAGGAAAAAAAATTCCATAAAGCCGTAACAATTCCTGGTCAAACAGTTCTCTCAGTACGAGTTGCACAAAATGCTGGGACTAGGAGAGAAAGGATGTAAAACATGCAATCTTGTAAAGAAAATGTGATTAGACCTTGACAGTTCCCAAGGGGCAGAAGGGCTTTTCTAATACAAAGCGTGCCTGTAGACATACAGCGGGGGGCTGGGAGTCAGCATGTGCTGTTCCTGCACAGAAGTATGAAGTTCCATTTCTTTCCTCTAAACCACTACAAATTTTATTTATGCAGATAGAGACACAGGTTAGAAAGCCAGTTTTTGCTTTTTACTCTCACTCTTTTCTGGCAATTTTTCAGTCATATTTCTCAGATCTGCCTGTCAGCAGCTAATACTGACATATGTTAGTGTGTAACAGAGAACAGTGTTTTATTTACCCCTTGCTTCCCTCCTCCCTGTGCAGTGCTTCCGTAGGTAAAGCAGAAACTTCAGGCCACAATGTGTGAAGGTACTTTTGAGATGTAAGTTGTAATCTTGGAGTTGTACTATGTAGCCAACTTAATGATAAAACCCCATGTGTTAATTTTCTGACAGTGTCTTGAACAATTCAGGTCAAAATAGTCTTGTTTCATGGTTTCTGTAGCAAAAATTATAATCATCTTCTACAAGCCAAATTCATTATCAAAGTGGTGATGTTTAGTATTAACAATGAAATTTTAAGTACAAATAGCAAAGCATTTCTACATTTTAGTCCTAAAGATACATTAGTTAAGGCAAACCTGCTCATAACTTTCACATAACTTTCAAAATAACATATTTTCATATAAATGGAAATATCAATGTATCCATTTACAAAAAAAAAAAAAAAAATTGATTCTAAATCATTCCATCATCCACATTCAAAGACTTTCCTTATAGTCATTTTTACAGACCATTTTCATATAAATATGCCACAGACATTTCCCCATTAGGTTTCCACTTCCTTATGTACAAATGCCATTCTGAGATACAATTTACACAATGTCACAAGAATTTATTGTGATAAGGCAAATGTGAAAGCAATTGGTTTGTGGGAGAAAGACTGATTGCCAAGGAATCTGGAGCTACAGTGTTTTAATAAGAGGGTTCTTTTGTCAGAAACCAGATTATTTAAATGGTAGCTAGGAATTAGAGTTTTGACAGAAGACTATTACTGTTATTTTCCCAGGAATCTGTTGTTTCTAAGGTTTTGCATGTAAGGCTCATAAAACAATGCAAAACTCACCCACCTTCCCCAGATGAAAGGCCCCAGTATTCCCCCTGAAATTATGTAGGGATTTTACAAGGACAGTGGGTCACAGACTGAGCTGAGGAACGGAACTCAAAATGGAAGTTGTAAAATTTGGGCTGGGGACTATTGCAGAGCCAGTAGTTAATGAGTTTAGTCCAGTAGTAAATCAGGAAAGGTCTAACAGCAAAGGGACTAAAGAGCTCAATGGTGTCTAAAGTGTTTTTATCATTTTTCAAGAGATTTCACTCTCAGAGTCATTGCAGTAGATGAATTTGTTCAATTAAAGCCTCAAGGGATTTGCTTGTTTAGTGTCAGACAGGAACAGTCTAATTTCTTTAGCACAGACTTTATCCAGTTTATGATTCCTCTAAAATGTCTTCGCATACACATATTTTCATCTATTTACTGTGAGAACCCTTTCCATGAGAAGAAACATAAACAGCTTTTACCAGTAATTCACTGCAATTTGTAACAGCTTTATTCTGTAAATAGCTGCATTAAATCGTTCCTAAAAATAACTGCGTTTATTACTGACATAAAAATTACTATCAGTTTTTGACATTTATTCCTCTTATCTCAGATTCTGTGTTGCCTGCAAGTACTTCTAATGCTAGCACTCGTTAGTATCTTAGTCTTCAAATCCCTGGTGAGACAGACTTTCTTCCTGGGATGGATCCCACCTAAATGAGAACAGAGAGACCTGCTAAACAGGAGACAGGTATCTGAGAAGTCAAGGGGTTTATTAGGTTTGTTTTCCTCTTCTTCTGCTTTTGTGTTAAACCTTTCAAAAATCGCATCTTACTGATTGTCAGGAAAAGCTCAATTATCTTGGTACAGCCTAAATAAGACCTCTAAATGAAGTTCATTGTACGGAAAACACAAGTTCTATCATATTTCATATTCTTAGTTTTTCAGACAAAATACAAATCATAAAAAAACCTGAAAAGCCTATTAAACCCCAAAAATATGCAATGCCTTTTTTCTTCTTTTCAAATTAACGACTTGGCTTTTACATCAATAACAAACTGAACTATATTGATTAATATTTATAGAATATTCTTCAGCTTAAGCACAGGTTATGAAGTGTTTATTCCATTTTTAGTTTAAAATAAATACATATTAATATTCCATTATAACTATAACTAAATTCAAAACCAGCCCAATTTAACTAGAGGATAAAGAGTTTATTCATAGGTTATTAATCACATTGTCAGCAACATTTGTTCTATACTGCACTTATTTTTACTTTTCTTGAAATGTGTGAAGTAAAATTAGAATAAATACTTTTTTAAAAAATCCCTAGATAATTTACCATACTATAAATTTGTATCATGTATGAAACCATGGAAGTATAATTTAAAATGTACATTTCCCAATTATTGATTGTTGCTGTCATCATGAATCATTTGCACCTGTCAGGTAAGAACTGAAGTTATCAATTGAAGTCAAATGAGAAATCCCATTTGCCTCAATCTGGTCACTTAATTAGCACTCATTTATAGTCTCCCCCATTCACAGGGTTACTCCATTTACAGACTACTGTAGTCAAGGGAAATAAATGTCCCAAATTGTTTTAGGCTGATATAAAGTGTAAATTGCAATTCCAGGTGTAGCGATAATGCCACTTAGAGCCCAATTCTGTGGGGAAAAAAAAGATCATTATTTCTTTGCCATCTATGTTTCTAAACCTTTCTACTGGAGCTGAGATATTGATAAGCCCATGCATCCTTAACAGTCAAGGCAGGAGTCTTTGGATATTGAAATTTTTCCAATTTTAGGAAATAATTAAGTTCCTGTAATGATAAAATCAGGGCAACACAGAGTGCACCTTTAGAACAAGCTGAGCATGTTTTACGCACCACAAAATACAGACTGCAAAGTGAAGGTTATATTTCTGTACCCCACACCATTTTCCTTGCCCTGCTAAAAGTTGAAAAGTTGAAAATAGTTTCCTCACAAGTAGGAGGGGTTTTTATGTATAAGTTCTTACTACTCAATGACACCAAAAGACAAAAATGCTAAAATATTTAGGTCTCCTTTTTACCTTTCCCAAAGTAAATCCCTTTTCCATGGCACATGTAACTTGCTCACTCAGCACTGCATGAATTTTGGCCCAATTTAGGAGCTGAGGATGGTATAAATGTATATAAGTAAGTTTGCCTTGATGTCTTTTGCCCAGACTGTACCATTTGCAGTAAAATGCCATACCTGCAAGTCACCACTGTGCAACAACTATGGACACTTTAATTCCATTTAGTTGCCTCAGAGAGTGAAAAGGGGATAGAACTAGATGCTGAACTTCAAGGAGTACATCTTGTCATATGTTAGCATTTCAAGAAATTAGTTAAAATACATTCTGCTAAAGAGATTCATCTGAAGAAATATTGAAAACTCCAGAATTTTGAAACTCAAGCCCATAGTCCTTATGTTTATAGACTACATGTAGCATTAGTTTCATTAAATACATTTGCATTTGAAAATGGATAAAGGAAGCAAATTTTAAAAAAATTGAAGGGAAGATACCTTTAACACTCGGTTTTATATTTTTTTAAAGTTCAGAGTTCTAACTGTAAGACCATTGTACAGTTGTTAAAAACAAACAGGGAAATGTGAAAACACGCTTTTTTCTTCTCCCTCAGATGGTATGGGAAAATCCTTCAAAAAATACATGTGTGCCTTTGTACAAGTTTCAAATTACAGACTGCATTCTCTAGCTATTACAGAAAACCATTGTTTTTGGTGGCAGTATTAAACTATTTTTTTTATTGGCCTAGGATGTGTACTAGTTAAAGCAGAACTATTTGGTCAACCACACAGACAGGGCTGTTTACCCACAATTAATGCAGGCCATATTAATCACATGTGAGGAGTACGTGCAGACAGATAACGGGGCTGCCTGCAAGCCCCATCTTTAAATTGTCTCCAGTCAGCCACTCAAATGTTTCCTCTGAGCAGAAAGAGGTAGGACAGATCAACTCTGAATACTAAAGAACCAGCTCCCCAGATTTTAAGCTGTTTTTTCCCCCTTTTCCTCCCCAGCTGTCACAGCTGTGTTGACCTTATTGCTGCCTGAGTGGGCCAAAGGATGCGAACTGTTTTGTGATCATTTAGTGACTACATAAAGCAGAAGGAACTTGGTACCATAACCTCGAAGTACTCTGGAAACAGCACCAGTTGCATTTAATTCTAAATCAATAGATCTTCAAGATTATGTTGAAAGCACATGAAAAACCACAAAAAGGGAAATACTTGGGAAAGTGGAAAAAATGGTGGGTAGAATTGTTATACACCCAAATATCCTTTTTTTCCTCCTGTCATCTGCCATAAAGTGAGGGGCTGGATGGAAATGAGTGTACAGTGCTAGAGAAAGAAACCCTCTACTGACTAACTGCTGCAAAGTGGACAGGGACAAGATGTGCATGGACCTGGAAACACATCTCCACCCTGTTTTAGGGGACCATTGTTTTGTTGCTGTCATTGTTCTCCATGGACAAAGAATGTAAAGGCTTTCAATGCCCAATGTGCCCTTAATGTGAAATTTGTAAATAAGTAAATGTTTGTCCTTGGGTTCTCTCAGACAGTAATTCTTAATTTAAGGGTTGAATTCAGAGATAAAATACTATAAATAACAGCAGTGTTTATTTATTACAACAATTTGCATTACCACAGTCCTTGCTGGTTTTAAGATAACAGAAAATCTGTGACACAAGATACTCTAAAGCCTAAAATTGGTGTAGTCATAAAATAACCCCAAACAAAGGAAATACTGGGTCTGCTGTGTTATCTGACAGCAATTAAAGACTGTGTAAATGGCAAACATATCCTATAAAGCTGCCTTCCATAAGTCTGCCTGGAACACCTTCAGTGTGTTAATCCTACATGGAATCCTAGCTTGCATTTCTCACACAAATGTTCATGACATCTTAGGAAGCCTTTTTTAGCTGTTTGGAAACTTTGCTCTAGTGGCAGATCATAAGGGACAAGCAAATTTTTCTAAGCACCCTGAATGCTAAATTCTAGATCTGGTACTTTCAAATAGCTCTATAAAAACAATTTTATTCCAAATTCAAGATTTAAAAGCATTATGATTTCATTTCTGCAATGCCTGGGAAACTCTCCAAATAAAATCCAGGGTTGTACTATCCACATTTTGCAAACACTTCCCAATGTTCTATGCTTTTTTCCACAAGTATGGCAGCCAAATAATTTCTATCCAAATTACCAACAGCCATTCATCCAAGAAAAAAAACAACCACCCAAACAAAAAACAAACCTGAAAACATTTTGACATGTCAAAGTTTTGGAGAAGAGGGTGAGGAAGAGCGAGAGCTCTCTGTCAAATGTCAGCTTATCTTGTGGATGATGTAGACACACCGATTCCATCAGCTTACAGTTGAAGCTCCACTGCCACTGTGACAATAAAACACTTTGCCTTTGTGCACTTTTAAGTAGGTGAGACAATAAAGAGAGAATTATACACCTTTCCTTGTAAGTCATGTGAAACTGTTTGACTATAAAACACCAGCAGTCCCCCTTTCTCACCCTAGACGTAACAGCTTCTCTGTAGTGTGAAGCTTGGATCATTTCTGATTTTTTTCATCCCAATTCCTTGTCCTCTAAGGTACCACCCAGGCAGGATTTTGGGCAGCCTTGTGTGTGTCTGGGTCACATGAAAAGAAAATTAGACCCTGTGCTTTCCTCATGTTGAGAGTTTGGGATTGCAGTCCAGGCTGTTAATATTGACATTTCAAGACGTACAATTATTGTTCTCCTTTGTATTTTTCTTATTTCTAGCCAGGACGACTGGTATTTGGACTTCTCCATGGACTTTAAAAAGAGAGTAATCCCAGGCTCGTTCCTGTTCTAGTTTAAGCTACCAAAACATTTGCCATGACTTCAGTAGAGTGCCAGGCCCTCAAGGAGGACTTTCACAACATTCAGCTTCTGCTTTTGAAGTTTCCACATGGTTCAACTCAAAAGTTAAGTCATTTGGGATGAGGAATTTTTTGAATTTTTCTTTGCACACCAAAATTCACTTACCAAAAATAGAAGAAAAGGCCAGTTTTAAGGAGAAAGAATTTCAGCAAACATGCCACACACATTTCCCTCTATATTTTCCATGGTACCTGCTGTTTACTGTCACCCTGGCGAGTTCACATGTGACTTGGTTCTATTACAAGAGGATATAGTCATTGTAAGAGCAAACCAGCAACAGATTGCTCTGTGATACTGAGCACCAGTTAATTTGTACAGATTTGGTTATGAAAAATACAGGAGTTGACAGTGATTTTCATCTCCTTAAAAAGCCTCACTACACTCTGACTACAAGTATTATGTGACAGTGGGATCCTTCCAGATCAAAAATACTCATGTTTGACTGGACCACCTTCTGTGTGCATCACCTCCTCACAGGCACTGTCCAGCTATTGGAGAGCTCTTCCCTTTGACCACCGGACCATACTGTCACTACATCTTTGCTCCAGAGTGATCATGGGCATCACCTTCTTGTTACCCACACCTCCAACTCAAAAGGAATAAGCTAATATCATGCATTTAAAGAAGCATGAATGGGGATTTATGCTGCCTGAAGAAGCCACTTTCAGATGAAAGTTGTTTGTGCAACCATTTCCACTTCAGTGCAGGAACAGGATGATGTTCTCCTGTCCAAGGAAAATAGTATGGCTGCTGCAACAAGGGTGCAACAGCTTTCATGGGGGAAGCTGACATGTTATTTCTTTTGTGAAAACCTTCAGAACTTTCTGAAAAGGGTCTCAGTATTTGGTGGAGTATTAAGGACTTTTTTGAAAATGTGCTATGTTTTGTAAGAAGTTGTTCAGAATGTCGTTCAAAATGTGTTTTTCTAACTAAAGGGAAACGTGTGGTGCATAAGAAGAAATACAGAAACCCATGAAAGATATCTTTGTTAAATGTCAGTGATATGTGTCTGTTATTTTTCTGTCTTGCAAGCTAATAAACTTAAGACCAGTTGCTTTACAGACAAGGTAGTTATTAGCTCTCAGTAGAAAATAATGTACCACAGGGGATTTACAGTATAAGAAAAATGCTCTTAAATATTTGGGACCATCTGAGCCACCCAGGTTAAGTGTTTTCTGGCAGTAGAGGTGTTATTGTTGTCATAGCCCTGCCACATGATGTTATTCTCCTAAGTAAAATGTAGTTTTCCACTTAAAGAGCTCTGCTTAAGTCCAGCAGCAAGTAGCTATGACTTCCGTCTCATACCTGGGATGGAAGAGCTGTTTTTGAGGATTGTGCAAAAAACCAGAAAGAACAAAAGTGCAACCAGTATTTTAAATAAAGCAGCTGGGCTCCAAAAGAAAGGCATTTAATTTCTGACTGTGTTCACAGAAAACAGAATAGTTGAAAACCATTTTATTGAGTACAGTGACTATAAACTTGTTGCTTCTGTCTTTCATGAAGAACTGAAGACAGCCAATCCCAAAACTAAGATCCTACAAAAACAACTCTATGAGCACATATCTAACCCCAATGGCTTTGTTTTCATGGAACCTTCTTTTTGCTATTAGACATTTTCTGTTTTTTCTTAATTGTAACTTGAATCTGGTTATTATTGAAGCTCTAGATTGGCCGTAAGAACAGCTACTGTTGCAAGCCCAAGAGCCAACTGATTGGCGGAATTATCAACCACCTTCCAGACAGAAAAATAAACATGAAATTGTGTTTTCAAACCCCTCAAACAATGTCTGTCTATATGCATTCTTGGCCTTACACTCTGCTTTCAATAATGTAAATATAAAATCATTCTTCATTAAAACTTGACAAAATTGCTTCATCCCTTATTCCAGGGCACCCATAGTGAAATTGAGGTTTTACGAGTATAAGTAGATTAGACCTGCAATGTTATTTTTAGTCGTGTAGTTATTCATGAGCAAAGGGCTTTTTAGATACAAACCAGGTGCAGACCAGCTGCTTTGTATATCTGTGAAAGTGGCCCCAAACTGAACAAAAACATTGCAGATACCTATCTTTGAATAATAGCATTTCTGTGTCATCCAATTCCTTCACGTTATTCTTGTGCAACGTTTTTCCATAACTAAAAAATTGGTGGCCTCCTCAGCTGAGGTCAAAGCCGTGCGGTATGATCTGCCTGAGCGTGTCTGGCAGTCTCCAAAGGGCACCCTCATGGCCACACCGGGGTGGCAGTGGGTGCCGACCGCTCCTTCCCAGGTTCACAGAGCATCCCGGGGTCAAGTGAGCCCCCCTTGCAGCCCCTGCTACGCTCACATGCAGTCGGTACGTGCTGAAAGAACCATACAATAGCAGCACAGATAGAAAAACAGCAAGCTGTGCCAAACAAAACAGGCTGTTTGAGGCAAGGACTGTAAATCCCAGTGGAGGTCAGTGTCTCCTTGACCATAAACAAATGAAAATGATTAATATTAGCACACAAATTTGTATGGGGAAGGGAAGAGATGCCTTAAGGAAAGCTACAATACTTAGTAATAACCTAAACTTCATTTCACATATCTCACAGTGATTTGCACTTAGCTTCTGAATAAAGGCCGGAAGCAATATTTGATTGAAAAAATATTATGCAGCCAGAAAGCAAGGGCTGAGAGAGAGGAGCCTACAGCCCTTGAGACTAGGGGCTGAAAGTTTCATCTGATAGAAAAATGAATGCCTGTTGATCTAGAGAAAACATAATGCAAAACATGTTTGCTGAGTGAGAAAAATGTTGGTTGGGCGATATCAAAAGCAGCTGCGGTGTGACAGTCAAAAACCAATTAACTAAATGTGACATGGCAGCAAAATAGTCTATGTGGATTAGAGTCTGTGACGTTACCAGAGAGGGCAGTGATGTAGAAGTCACTCACTAAGCTGTAACTCTGACAACAGCACGGGGGACTTGCCAAGGTGGGTGGGGGGGCAGGTAGTACGTGCATTACTCAATGTTTCAATGTATCTTATTTTCATAATGATTATAACTATTCCTTACATCTTTCACTTTTCCAGTTGATTGGACACACCCCATGCTATGGTTTAGGTAAGTCACCACACATGTAGCCATGCTCACCTGATGTTTACCTGATAGTCTTCGTTCCCTGGAGTTCCCTTTGTTCTTCTTTATACAGATCTGGAAAAAACAAACAAACAAACAAACAAACAAACAAACAAACCACATGCCCAAAAGAACCCCAAGGTGATATGCAATTTATTCTTCCAAACGAGAAAAGTGATAGATTGACTGTGCTGTGACTTTCAACTCAGTAAGAATATAATAAAATGTTTATACATTTTTACCATTAAGAGCAGATCTTCTATAGCTGCCATTCTTCTCCTTCGAAGAAATATGCAGCACCTGTAAAGCGATGGGCTTCACTGCTTTTTGAGATACTACTACTACTAGAAAAACACTGTTTTGTCCATAAAGGTCACAGGTTCTATAGGTGAGATACACTGTCTATCAATGTTTTGTAAAGTGGCATGGGATGAGAAAATACTGGAAATTCAAATACAGTGAACAAGGTTTATGTCCTTTTCATCATTTTTTGTGGGTTTCTTCATGAACAAAGAAACCAGTATTTAATTTTTCTGTTCATTTGAATCACTTACAATGTTTCACCAATGAGTCACTGTCAAGAGACTAGATGAAAAGACTATCATGAAGAGATAATGTGACAAAGCAATGCAAGTTCATGTTCCAGCTTCTTAAGTAGTGATTTCAAGTTAATGCTAGGCTTCTTGTTTTCAATGTATGCTTGCAACAGTTCAGTCAAACATGAGCTTTTTTGTGCCCCAAAAGGTGTTAGCAGTTCTAGTTCCTGAGGGTTTCTACCCTTCCATGGTACGGGAGCAACTTTCTTTCAAGCTTGCCCAACATACTCCCACCTTTTCCCGAAGGGACCACTTGAGGATAGATGGATGGTTTAGTTTCCATGACCCACTCACTCGCTGGTGCCACTGTGACTGCCAAGAAGTGACTGACATTAGCTTTAACTGCCAGGCGAAGACCAGGAGCAGCTAGACAGACACCAGCAATTCATCCTTCACATAATGCATATTTCTGCTGCTGTTAATCTGCCTGAATCAGTGACCTACAGCTAACGGATTCAATAGGATTTTTGCTTAAGTCCGATCAAGCTATTACTAATTCAGCTGAGCAAAAAACCCTAAAACAAAACAAACAAAAAAACAGCAAAAACTTCGCATGTGAACATGATCTTTTAATGACCTTCCCTCTTCCTACTGCCTTCATCCCACTTGTTTCCAGGTCAGACTAATGTCTAAAGCAATCATCCAAAGAAGCAATGGGTTGATTTTGGTACCTACAAACCATTTCATTTGGTGAGTTGTTTTTTTTTTTTTTTTTTTCCAACAGCAGCTGGGAAAGCAATTGCTGGTGGAAACACAGGGATGCAGTGAGCTTCAATATCGCCAGGACTGCATTAGACCATGTGGTTAACTTGAACTGCATGAGTTTGGATTCCCTGTCTTCATTCCGAAACCACAACATAAGGCGAGCATATTTCCCTGGTCCCACATCATTAATTGCAATCACTGTTATCCAAATAATCTGGTTCATAGATAAAAACTGGAGAGAGACAATAGATCAGCTAACAATAGACTGGCTAATCGTTTAGGAAAACTAATAAAAATATAGTGACATATTAATAAACTGTTCCGACTCCTGGCTCATCAAGTAGTTGGTCTATGAAGTATAACAAATCCAAAATCCATCTGCTAAGTTATACTGACACTAAAATCTATAGGAACTCTGATTCTTGTGTAGGGTGATGGGTCAATTCAGTGAGTTCAGCCAAGCACTAAGGCCTGAATTTGGCTTCAGAAATCCTGACATGCCTCCACCTCCGAGTGATTGCAAAGGCTTACCGAGCGCTGTAAATAGCCCAAGCACAAGGCTCCGAGTGAGCAAGCGACCCAAGAAGCGACTGCCTCAGGTTTTAGCAATAAAAATGTTGTTACCTTCTGCCTTACACAGATTTCCTACGTGACAAACATCAGAATTAAACAGTTGCAATATTCAGCACATTTTTATCCAGATAAATATTGAAAACATATTTAATGCAATATTGAGGGGATTACAGAATTCTGAAAAGGGAAAGTCTGACTAATGCTGCAGCTGTGCAGCATTCCAGTGAATCCAAGCCATTGCCAGCATTTATTGGCCACTCAGCCTTTGACAATAAACAATCTTCAGCTCATGATCATATATCCAGACAGATACATATACAGTATTGCCTGCACAGACGCATTAACACTGTCCTGTCTATGCACTGTGAATACTCTCCAGCATTAGCTTTAATTCAGTGAGCCTGTTACAAAAGGTTCAGTTCAATTTTGATTTCATTTTCTTTAATGACTGTAGACAATTACAGTATACTATATCTTGTTGTACATTCACTTTTGTTCTCTGGAAGAATTACTGTGGCCTGAAGTATGTGAAGACTGTTTATTGCGGACATTAAAATGAAGATTTCATACATTTTGCAAAATCAAATTTTAGGTTGGAAAAGATGTTTTACCCCATAACCTTTGGAATCAGACCACTTAAAGTTATGATAGTAACTACAATAGGGAGTAGGTTTTCATCCATTTCAAAAGTCTGTTTTGAAAAAGAAAATGGAAAATACCTAGGTTTGCCCTTCTGCAGAGAAACATACAATATTAGAATAATCAAGGAAATCATCATGATACTATGCCATTGAACCAGACAAAAAAAAAAAACCCTCAAAGATTGTTTTCAATCATTTTGTCAAACAAGTAACACAAGCTTTGTGAAGTCTCTTCCATTTAGTGTGCAGTCCACATTGCATTCAGATCACCAGGCACACAGGACGGACTCAAAGCCGCCTCTCTTATCTTTGGCTGCCACCACATTATAAACTTCAGTTAAGAGCTTTATTTATACTTGGTGTCTAGTGCAGGTTCCAAAAAGGAAACAAAGAGAGAACTGTCATTAATATAAAGAACTTTGCATCATGAAAGTGTTTTGGTTTCTTGAAATACCTGATTTCACAAGGTTTATATCATGCAAGTCAAGCACATGCCTTGACATGTAGCATTAAAACTGACCTAATACCAGCCAAGATGAACCTCCCATCAGCCGTTCAAGAATGGTCTAAACAAGAAAACAAGAATGCCTTGTAAAGGAAGAGGCAGGGAAATGATTCAATGCTTCTGGTAATACGAAGCAGAAAGTCACACAAGAGAGGCTCTTGTGTAAAAATATGTATTTTTTCAATACACAAGATAAAATAATTACTTGGCTCCCTTTCTCTTCTGTTTCTTTTACTAAATGAAGAATGAAATGTCACAGGTATTATCCAGTTATAGTCTTGTCAAAGTTCAGCGTATCAGAGAAAATCTCTAATAGTACTGAGAAAGAGATTGTTGTCAGCTGGAGAGTGTTTTATTGTGGTACCTTGCTATGAGAGTTTTATAAATACAATCCAAGAACAAGCAGAAGAAGCAACAGAATCCTTGCAATATATGGAAGGATTAGAGTAAAAATAATATATCTATTTTCATTTTTACTCCAGTGCTGAATGTTCCAACATGAAATACAAGGGGAAAGTATTTTAAAAGTATATTTTTCATTAACATAAAATTTTCCCTTCAGTGGAATCATCTTTGGAGCATCCAGACTTCTTAAAATGATGAATCTCAAAGTAGCCTTGGGTGGTGAGGATGCAAACCAGCAGAAGAGGGACCAAACACCCAAGTGGGGACCCAACTGACATGAATTCATTTCTGACCCCAGAACACCACTGTCTAAGCTGCCAGACATGTAGATTCCTGAATTGCTGCACTTCATAGTGTGTTTTGAAATGAATATTTGTAGGCAAAACAAACTGGATTATGTTACACGCTGTACTTTATGGTTAGAATAGACAAGCAGCTCAAACAGGTACAAGTCAGAAGCAGGATGGACAAGTCTAGCTAGTACTTTCATCAGTCATCCCAAATCGCCTGTACTTGTCAGTCATTACTTTTTAAAACATCTCTCATGGAGGCATTTTTGGAAAAAAATGGACCCATATATATGTCCATATCCAGGATTTACAAAGAAATGCAGCTGTGTGGACTTTGATCCTTTGACCACTCATCCAGCAGAGCAGGGATGTCAGAGACGACTCTGATCACACCGAGCCATTGCTGAACTGCGCTTGAAGTTCAGATATGGAGCAAGAGTTCTGAGATCAGGATACAACTGGCGTGAGACAATGAAACACTATGGTTGCTACACTGTTCTCAGATAATTTTGGTAAAACAAGCGTTGTTAAGGTATCACTTCAGCCCAAACCTGCTCAATGGCAGTAATTTTTCAGGTGGTAATCAAAAATAGTCAGTGTTTTAGAGTCATAACAAATCATACCATTGATAGCACTTGCATCATCCGTCTTTAATGACTGAACAATGCAGGAAAATTACTGAGCATTGGATTTGAAAGTCCCAACATAGTTAATAACCCATATTTACTAGAATTTCACTATTTCAAATAGAATTCTACCTCGAAGAAGAAGGATATCATCCCTGAGTTCACATCCAGTTCAGCCTGAAAAGCACCACAGTACAGTATGTGCTGCTGAGTATAACAAAATAAAGAGCATGGCTACAGCTAAACTGAGATTACTGAACCTGAGGGAGCTGCTGGAATCAATGATCTCCAATTCAAAGCCTACCACGGTGGTCTGATCCAGAGAACATTTATTACTGTATAAGGAGCACTAGCCCAAGGGACCAGACAAAACTCAATAAATATACATTTTTCATTTATGAGTGCAGTGATAACCTGGACAGTCAACTAAGATCCTTTAACAACAACAAAAAAATCATTCATTTCTTTGGCCTTTTGTTAAACCTTTTTGATGCTTCACAGAGGTTTAGGAGAAGCTGTGGTCAGGGATCAGGAGCTCAGATGCAACTGCCTGCAGGTGATAGTCATATAAAAGATAAAAGGGCCATAATACCGTATGGCACCGAAGCAATCAAAAAGAACATTGGCAGAAAAGCAAGGAAAGAAAAGCCTGAGGTACACAACTCAAGTTGTATGTTTCCTTTAAAAAGAGATACAGAATAAAACCAACTTCTTTTCCATTATAAATTATTCTTGCTTTCAAATAACACCTAAAATTATGCTAATTAAGGTAACATCTATAGATCAAAGTAAAACAGCAACAGCTTCTTGGTTATTCTTTCCAGGGGAAAAAAAAAAAAAGGATAGTTGCAACCAAGACTTTCAGTAGCATCTACCTACAAAGTTGTAATCTAAATAAATGCTATTATTTTTCAATCATACAACACTATTTTATTCTTTCCACTCTCAAAATCAAGGCCAATATTTAAGCACATAATATGGTTTTACCAGCCATTCTAAAAACGCAATTCTTTCCATTAGGCCTTTCTTAATGAAAGGCTTGCTGAGATTCTCAGCTTGATTTTCTATTTATTTGGTAATGAGCAGAGTTCATTGTGGTTTTGAAGATGTTTTAGTTTAAATTAAAACACCATCAAATTCCCAGGATAATTTTTAATTACTGAATGAAGGAATTAAAGATAAGGATGAACAGGACTGTTGTAAGGAGCTGATATTTTCTCATATACTACTCAATGATTGTTTCAACTCTTTTTTATATCTACAGGAACTCACACTTCAGTAATCCCATGATGATACATCATTTGAAGACTTGTGGCTACATTTCTACGGAATATCAGGCAAATTTTGCACAGGCTCTACCCCTTGTTCTTCCCACCTCAGTTTAGACAGCTACATAGGAAGATACACCATTCCAAGCACCTTCTTATAGTGCATCAAAAAACTTGTATTTCAAAGCCTTTCAGAGACTCCCACATTTTCCTACTTCATAGACTCCCAGCTGTTACATCCCACTGTGAGCCTACAAAATGGATGTCAGATTGAAGGAACCCGTAATTTTCCTGATTTATCTATTAATTTCCTTATTAAATAAAAGCTAAGGACGCCTCACACTTCCATAACCATTCCATTAGGAAAAAAGCAAAACTTTGTAGCATTCCATTTTGATTGCAACGATGCAGACTGTTGGAGTGACTCTACCTGCTCTTTGTCAGCTACCACAGCTGACGTCTTCCCCTCACATTTACCTTTGACTGGCATTCCCATGCCAGACATAAGGCATCATCTGCGTGGGAAAGCAGCATTCTTTAATTCTACTCATTTAATATGCCTTTATATGACTTAAAAACTGGCAATAAGAAGGAAAAACAGCATTATAGACAACCAGCTGTCTTCCCATGATCCACTAATAGACCATTTGCGGGGGTGACCACAGTATTTTGATCCTTTATCCACTAGCACACTAACCCCAGTCAGGACCCCTGGGAAGTCTGGCTGGAGAATACGTGTTGGCTGTGAGCAGAGATATCACAAATGCTTTGGAGAGGGAGCTGCATTCACAAGTCTGAAGACATAATCACTTCTTAAACCTAGAAATACTGGCCCTCTGTATTCTGCTGCTCTGGACAATTTCTCCATAGGTTAACTGGCTAAGTCCCCAGCAAGCAGTCATCTCAACATAATGTGGGAATCTCTGAACTAAATCAAGTCTGTAATATTAATTCTTCAGGAAAAAACAACCACTTTGTCTGCAAAGTAAAGTACTGAAACATGCTGAAGAGTTACATCAAATACAAGTGATTTCTGTCAAGTTAAACACTGCAGGAGACATTTCTGAAGCCTCAGGAGGACTAGAGATAACCCCTTCCCATTAATGAGCTAAGAGGCATCCAGACCCCACGTGAGCCTTGAAAATTTTAGAGTTGATGTGGAATATTTGTTCAAATTCCTATTTCATGTTTGGAGAGTCTATTCTGCTACAGTTGAGTAAAACCAGATTTCATGTTCACTTCAGTAGGATTAGTCTCCTTCATGGGAGGGGACTAACCAGGATTCATGTCTTCCTATAGTCCTCTGTTCAAACTTTATCAAAAAGTGCAACCCCAGAGTACCGACACCTGATGTACTCAAGACAGGGAGATATACTGTGCTGCTCTGACCTCATCACATCCTGCAGAGAACCACCAGGTTAATCCAGGCTAAGTGAGACTCTGATGTTTAGAGCACGTCTGGTTTACAGCAGAATATTCATCTCTAAAAGGGGATGGGAAGAGGTGTCCAGAAGCGTTATTTATAAATGAAGATAAGTGCTGCCTTATGCTTATATCATCTAATTACTTTGGCACAGTGCTTCACTCTTTCATGTTCCAAGTCTGGTTTGTGCTCTAGCAATTCACATCATTCTTCTTCCTATCTCTTAAGTTTTCTTTCCCCTCCCTTTAGATACACCATTAAAAGTCCTAAATAAACTGATCTTCAGGGGTTTTATATGCTCAGTGTAGCATAATTTCTGCTCCCAGTTTCCAACCAACAGTAATTATTTTTTTGGCTGCAATACGTTATGCTATGGTGGGCACACTTTCAACCTGCCAGACCCCCATGTCAATCTCAAAGCACCCCTAACCCAGTAGGAACTATCAATCTCAATAGCTAGGTTCTATATTTTGGGGAGAGAGAAGTCTAGAACTATGAAAGTCTTTAAACAACAATGAAAGCTAAGTGAGGTAAGTAAGGCCTAAGATACAAAACCTATCTGGCACATCTAAGTGTTCTCTTTTACAGCACATTAAGTGAAATGTTCAAACTGCAACATGGTTTATGACTCACATGTGCTATTAAAAAGGTTTGTATGTGACACAACTCTGAGTCTCAACATCTTCAGATCCCTGAAGCCAAACAGGATTTTTAAATGCTTCCTCTCTTTGATCTTGCTAACACTAACAAACAGTCCTTTCAGCCTCACCTCCTGTATCTCCTTTTTGGGTTAGCTCTGAGGTTTAAGAACCTGGTAAAGTTTCATAAAGGTGTCTTATGTAAAGGACATCTCTTAATCCCAAATTGAGGTAATGAGATATAATTCCTCACTCAAATTCTCTAATTACAGAGCATTAGAAAATGACAAATCACTCTCTTCAAGCATAAAAAAAAATTGGCAGGTAGCTGGCAGAATAGATTATGTACAATTATAAATATTTGCACTCCACTGTTAATAACATGATTTAGGAAAAAGATTAAAAGCGTAATGTAAATCCTTCCTTGCATCCATTTTCAAACAAATTTTTAGATCTTATACACAGAAATGCATATCCAGCTCTAGCTTTAATTTGTAGAAACTAGTTTGGTATCAGGGGAATCTTTGATCTGCACAATTATCAATTACATAATTAAAATCAGAAGAGTGAAGATGCTTTGAAGATTTATTAGTAATTTAATTTATTCTCAGTTATTAATTTTCATTGCCTAAAATTGAAAAACATGAAACAACAAAGCGTGCATGCTGGCTTGGTAGTGGTCTTTGAATTAACAAGTCATTAGAGATCTGTTTGCGAGCCTCAGTTTGAAGGTTCATATCAGGTATTCTGCTTGTTCATATCAGGTATTCTGCTCATTCACCTCCTGTACTCAGAGAGATGTGTTTGTAACTATTAGGTACAAAGAAAACAAGAAAAAAGTAATGAAGTTTAGAGAACGAGCATTCTGCCTGCTAGTCCATGGTCTTTCGCTAGTTTTTCTATAGGCATACAATTTTTCTCTGTGTATAAAGGGTGAGTAACTGAATTGCAGAAGTTACTCTATTCAGTCATACACATCTACAGTGACTTGTTCTAGGCATCAGGCTTTCCAACACCACCTTATTCATGTGGCAAGTTTAGGATTTCCTGCTTTCAGTTAGGAGACAAATCACAAAAGCACAGCTTTTTAAATTAATTCCTATTGCCATTGCACCTGAGAAGTAAACCAGCAGAGAAATAGAGCACAACAGGATAATGAGCATCTGGATCATAAACAAGGGTGAGTTACTTCTTCCATTGCAATGAGTAGTCATGTAAATGTTACTTTAATCAGATATGACTTAAGCTAAATGCAAAAACACAGCCCAGTGAACTGTTACTGCAAACATGAAATAGCATCAGCTCTCTTAGAATCTCTTTTTAAAGTCATGGAGCTGAATAAAAACAGAGTTACAATTTCTACTTAAAGCTCTCTGACACAAATAGTAGAATGGCACAATCTCTGGCCTTCACTGGACAAAAACAAGCCTCATTTTGATAGCTTAATTAAATGTTTTTTACCACAACATGGATCACTTATTATTCAGAAGGGTCAGACACTATGCCAAGCAAGCAGCATCATAAGCTATCCGTCTCCGCTCTAATTTGTTCCAACATCCTCCTTTTTATTTCTTAATTAATATTTGGAAAGGATGCTGTGTCCTTCCTTGGGAAGGAGCTGCAGAAGACCCTGGCAGCCACTGCCTCTGCCCTTATTCCACGGCTGGCAACTGGCTTGGCCACCACTGCAGACTGGGCAAAAAGCAGAGCTTTGGCTCATATTCCCACCCTACATGGTGTATTTCCCACATTCCTTCTGAACAGTAACAGAGCCAGCAATTTCTCAACAAAGGAATTTTTATGAGAAATGAAATTTCACTGCCTTAGAGCTAAATAAAATAGTTTTAATTTGCTCAAGTGTTTGCTTGTAAACTCATCTTTTCTCTGTAACATATCTTTCCCTTTCAGAACATAGCCTGATCACTTAAAAAAATGCTGGAAATGTACCTCAAATTTGAACAGTTACTCTGAATTGTGTTCCAAATATTCAGAATACAAAGCGGCATTTCCAGTGATTTGTGCCATGCTGATAACTTGGAATAGTCAGGAATTGAGTTCATGGCTGTTTTGCATTCCTGAAATGACAAAAAATGAATGGGTTTACTAGAGAATTCATCCTTTCTTAAGCATTGTTCTCCCTTCCTTTTTCAATGTTCTATCAAATAACTAATACACCCAAAGGAAAAAAAAAAAAAACAACTTTCACTGAAGAAATAAGACAGTCATACATGAAAGTTGCAATACTGCTTCACTGAAAATTTTCATATTCATTTTTCCTTTCTTCAGAAACTCTGTCTGATAATCCATAAAAAATTCACTCAGCCAAGAAAACACGCTTGGTGCTCTGTAATGCACAGCACATGAAAACTGTGGTGCACCTTTTCCAGGTACTCACCCTGCACAGACAGACCCACCGTGGGCTGGCAGGGCACTCCCTTTTTGGTGCAGAAACCCAACAAGAAGAGATGAGGCTGTAGTTTGTTCCACACACTGCCCAAAACAGGCGGAGGAATACAACATGTGTCAGCCAGAACCAACACACGTGCTGCTCCTCTCCCTGCCTTCCATGCCCTCTGGGACAGAGAGGTTCAGAAGAGCATCCCGTAAGTCAGAGCAGTCAAAACCACCAGTGAAGCTGCACTAGAGTCCTACCCTAGCCATAAACACATGGTAGGGATCTGTGCATGGAGCATGTTTCCTCACATGTGTGAATATGGGTTCCTTGCACGACCAGGGAGAAAACTGTCCTATCTGACATCTGCTTACACAGAAGCTCAGCAGAGGGAAGAGCTCCGAGTAGTAGGAGAGAAAATGGGAGTAACAGTTTCCTGAGGACCACTAAGCCAACACACTATTAAATGTACCGTCTAACATTGTTCTATTCTTCCACTCTTGCAGCTACCACATGTGATGGACAAAGTCCAAGTTAAACACTCTCACCAGAGCATGCTCCAAGACAGACGACTGGGCCTCGCCAAAACAATGCAGTTCTATTCTCTATTTATTTCTGCAGTTCAAAGACCTGGCAGTAGCCCATCTGATGCCTGCCATAAGGACCAGTGCACCCCTGACTGCTGCCATGAGATTTACAAGCCCACAGACATCATGTATTCCAGCCTATGCCAGTCACCAAGATAGACTATGTACAAACAGCAGCGGGATTCTCTGAAAGAAAGAAAAAAGCCAGCTCCCATTTCCACTTTGAACCCACCCATGATAGGCTGCCAACTTGAGGACCTTGTTTTAATCACAGCAACCACATGAAAGAGTTTTTTCTGTTTATCTTGGTTCATTTAGGAAACCAGTGATAAGTCTGCCATGAAGAAATTCCATCTTCTGGAAGCTGGCATACTTGTCCCAAGATACAGGCTTTGATTTCTTTTTAAGTGTGGTTATTCACAGTCATATCACATAATGCATGAGTTTTCTGGTTCTACCAGATGACTTCCCCAATAAGCAATCTTGAGAATGCTTCGAAATCCCTCTCAAGAGAAACGGCATCTTGGAGTGGAAGTGATGGGAAAAGGGCAGCAGATCCCCTTGAAGCCACAGCTCTAGTGTGCAGGCTGCATCCCTGATGTGTGCAGCCAGCCAGGAGGCAAGGGGTGCTGGAAGAAGAGATGTGACACACGCGTGGGAGGGGGTGAGATGTGCCATGAGACCAAGCTTCCTTTCTTGCACTGGATTTTCTGAAGCAAAAAGGACAAATGCAGTCTTAAATAAAGATACGAGACTGAACTCAGGATGGAGTACCACCTTGTCGTGGAATAGGAATAACAGGAAAAAACAACAGACATGCAGACTAATTGCAGATAAAGCCATATAAGCCTCCTCTGCATGAACTAGGTGTGTGTTTCTTGGCTCTGGAGTATTGTGGATAACCACACAGGTCCTCTGTAAACCAGAAGTGTGTATGGTTTACCATTGCTACCATCTACAGACTGCTGGCTCTCCTCAGCGCTGTTAGTGTTGCAGCCAGATGCTGTTGCATTAGTTTTCTGGGCTCACCAGTTACCTCATGGGGTTTAAGGGTCAAAGAACATGACTCTCTGTTAATGACAAGGATTGGACAGTGTAGAATAACCAACAGGTTCTTTTGAACTCTGTGGATGCAAGGCAGCGACTGTGGGGATGGGAGAACACCCTGCAGACTGTGTAGGCACAGGTTGCTAAAGCACTTCTGCACAGATGGTATCAGTCTGTTGCAACCAACTGAAAGGCATTTATGGACATATTGTGTTCCTGGAAGCTACACGAAGCCTCAACTTCTGGCAAAGACATAAATGGGAATGGACAGGGACAGTCTTCTCATATTTGCAGAAAGGTGCATAATTTTCACATTCTGAAGGATCATTACCTTCAGCACAACCATTTTTCCTCATGAAATGTAGGTTATATTACTACATTTCCTTCTGACTTCTCAGCCCCTGGCACCTATAATTCAACTTTCCCATTTAAAACATTGCTGAGGTCTCTCTGCTGATATCTCAGCAAACACAATATATCATTTCTAACTCTACCCTGTTTAGTCTGGATTTGTCTGTGTTCACAAGCAGTACATTTGAAATACAGCCTTGCAGAATAATCAGTAATAAACACACAGAAGTGACAGGCAATCATTTCATAATTTTCATGGGAGATAATATATGACATTTTGCAAAACATTACTGTATTGTGTGATTGTGCCAATTTACCTCTCACAATAAGACAGAGTTATTTGTATCGCGAGATATTAGGAGATGCTACCATAAATCTTGTGGTATCTTGCAAACGTGCAATTACTCTTCTCAAGTGCCCAGATGGGGGTTATATCTCATTATATCAAGTGCTATGCAAAAAACAAATGTCTGGCTGTAATTAATAGGGTTGGAAGCTTCAAGAAGAACAGATTTGCTGATGAAAAAAACACAAACGTTCAGAGTTTCAGCTTGAATAACAACTCAAATGACTGGATGTTTATGTTAACCTTGTCCAAAGTACGTAATCATCCTGAGAATGCAAAACTGGACTGAATCACAGAAGTGACCCTTCCCATAAGCTTTCCACTAAATCCTTTATCTGTGTGTCTATGCGTTAGAAGTATGTCCAAAAATTTTCCTTTCTGATGCTACAGTAGCATTTAGATTTCTGATTTATTTTTTTTTTTTTGGAAATATAAATAAAAGATCTCTGAAGACAAAAAAAAAAAAAAAAAAAAGAAAAGAAAAGAAAAAACCAACCAAGCAGTTTTATACATCATTAGGGCTAGAAAAAGGTCAATTTTTGGGGAAGCTCAGATGAGTTCCTATTTTATGTGTGAACCAATTCACTGAAACACCCAGACCTGTGGTTTGCTCATATAAGTGTAACACCACAGTGTCAAATTCCCAATTACAAGCCCTAACCAAATTTTCCAGCACAAAACATTCCGATTCTCCCTGCCTGGAACCTTAAAACCTGTCACTGAATGCTCAGTTCCATTCATGTAACATCTACAAGTAGAAATCATCCCTGGATTGTCCTGCTCAAGAAGCGCTTGTGGTCAATCCTCACACTTTGCAGGATTTCAATTTCATTTGCTGCCCTCCCCACCCCAGTAACAGATTTCCCCAAAGAAACCTCTTTGGATGATCTCACATGCAGGTCAGAGACAGTCAGCTATCCTGGGTCAGACTTGCTTTTTTCCCTGAAGATTTCTCTAACGTTATTAGCTGAACTGGCTCCACTGAGTATGTATTCTGATATGCTTCTAATAAATTTGACTTTTAATATTAGCCATGAAGATATCTTCATCCTTTTGCACACTTTTTTCCCTTAGTGCCAACATACTTAAAGAAAAGTGCATCTGAATGAAGTTATTCTCGTTGTCTAATAAACATTTTGATTAAACACACCAAGGGGGGAATCCATCTCTAAAATATTTTTAAATGCTTGGAGATCTGAGTTTCCAGTTTTCTCTAAAAATAACACATTACATCTATTCCAAAGGAAGTATGGGACAAGTCAGATCAGATTTTTAAGGTGTAAAGTGAAAACAGCTGAATTTTTTCATTCAAGAAAAATGACCTTTCGGAAGAGAAGGCTTCAAATTTGCGGTTCTACAAAGCAAAACTGAAGGCAATTTCTTTTCCTTGGAAATGCGAAAGGAGCCTAAAAGCAGAGATGGGTGAATTTCACTTAACTGCCTTTAATTTCACCCCAGAAGTGCCATCTGTCAGTCAGAACCAATGTCAAGATTGCACACTTATTACCTGAGCTCCTTTTACTGAATCCTTGCAACCTTTCCTAGTGTGTAAGCCATGCAGCAGGAAAGTCCACAATCATTTTGAGTCCAGGTTGCAGAACAGTGACCATCGCACACCATCGCACTGCTTCCCTTTCCCTCCAGCTCCCAAAGCCTGTCTTGACAATGTTTAATGACCCTAAGCCTGCAAAACCACAGTGCAAATGGATGCTGCTTCTTAAACAGACTGTCACAAACACATGATGAACAAGGGGAGCTGTAATGGCTGTTTTCAGATAGATGGCACCAGTTTTAGAGAAAACTCATTCTTTAAGAAAGGCTTTTGGCTCACCCTTTCTTACATGCAGCTACATCAATTTACCTCAGTTTCCTCTACAATGAAAAAAAGAAGTGAGGTCCAGCATCATGCCTGGGCTTCCTCTTAGATGGAGAGGAAACATCCTGCTGGCTCCATGGACCAGCAGCTCCCACTTAGTAAGGACTTGACTGACTGTGGGACACTCCAACCCACGTTTATTCTCCCGGCTTACTCGTTTGCTCTTCTGACTTGTCCTTGCATTTTCTTCCATCCAGTCTCTGCATAATCGTCTTGCCTCTCAGGGCTTAGGAGGTGAACCTCAGGTTTTCTTCTTGTTGGAATCCCTGCTTATTTAGTGCCATTCGCTGTACTTTTGTACGTCCTATGTCTGACACTATGCTCTTACTAGAGAACTGGTGTGTTTGCAGTAATTGACTCTAATGGTTGCCCTTGAAAGACCACTGCTGGTTTATGTCTGGGAATACCAACCCTGACAAGATATGTCAACACTTAATTTGTACTTGAACCATTTAGTAGGTGAATTGACTTTGATCACCGTAACACTTAAAAGAAACCAAAATAACAACCTATACAATGTGAATAAAGATGCTGAAATATCTCTGCATTCTTGAAGTCTCTCAGTCTCTTTTTCTGATCTCTGCAACACTGAACAGGATAAAAGGCATTTTGTGCTATTTATGTGCAGCTTGTTCAGAAGAATCTCCCTGCAGCTTGTAGAATATGGCAGTGCGTACTTACAACAAAATACACAACACTGAAACGCTGCTCTGAATTTTTTATGGGGAGGGAGTTAACAAGGTAGAGCTCTGCCTACAGATTAACTAAGAAAGTATTACCTGGAACTAATGATATGCTCTTGCTTTCACTAAAATAGGATAATGCAAACCAGAATAAAACTCTGGCTGTATATCCACAAAATATAATTTTTTCCACCAGAAACCAGAATAGTTTAATGTGTTGATTTTTACATCCTGCTACAGTCCTTTAATAAAATCAGCCTGGAGTTTGGAGGGTTGAGCTGTTGTATTTAAAAATGCATTATTGTCCACATTGCAAAGCTGATCATTTCTCCCTCTCCTGCCCTTAACAATATTCCAACAGAAAGGAAAGAACCAAACTGGCCTTGTAACTTACAGAATTTTCATCCTAATACATCTGTGGGTTTATATGTTCTACTAATTTTTCTAACAAAGCCAGAAGAATATATTTCTAGGATTTTACTGAGGTTTCTAATCCAACAAAATCCCAAAGAGCAGAACTGGATTGAAACAAAAATTATAGAATCATAGACTGGTTTGGGTTGGAAGGGACCTTCAAAGGTCATCTAGTCCAAACCTGCTGCTGTGAGCAGGGACATCTTCAACTGGATCAAGTTGCTCAGAGCCCCATCCAACCTGACCTTGAATGTTTCCAAGGATGGGGCATTTAATCCCTGCCTAAAAAAGCCCTGAAACCTACTGACACCCAAAAATACGTTTCCACTCAACTGAAAAAAAAACCCTGATAAGAAATAAATCCCAAATCTGTACTCCCAGAACCACCTAAAAACATTTATTTTTTCATAGAAATTAGAAACAAACAGAAAGTTCTGGCATCCTGAACATGTGCCAGGAAAGCTCCTGTCATCTGCCAGAAAGTGAACTTACAGCAGGGAAAAAGGTGGCTTCAATAAGCCCAAGAAGGGAGCAATAAAAGCAACAAAATTATTATAAACAGCCTAGTAGGTAGTAATTGCAGCCATAAAACAATTGCTATTTACTCACTTGGTTTTTACAGCTATCATGGCAAAAGAAATAGGAAAATGTTGATGAGATGGTTTTGAGAGGCTTTAATAGCTGGAGAAGCTCATCATATTCAAAAGAGCAGTTAAGAATGAAAGCATGAAAAGGTTTACCAGAAATTTGATTAATGGGATGTCTGCTCTGCTTTTTGAGAAAACCTGATAAAGACAACTTTATGTGTTCTGGGAGTGGGGAAAAAAAGTCAGTGTAATTTTTTCAGAGTGCTGAATTTAGAGATACCTCTTGAATGAATAAAAACACTAGTAACTATGGAAGAGTTACATAACTGAACTCAGTACTTTCATTAACACTTTAGGGGTGGCATTGTTAATGCCTGATAATGACTTTGCTGTAAGGACCTTCACTGAGTCAGAGTAGAGAGGGTATCTTAACATTATAATGGAAAGATAGCCATAAATTTTGTTTGATCCTGTGTTACAGAAACTGTAAGACTGAAGATCAGAACTATAAATGCAGGTTTTGAAATCTAAACAAGTGTCCAAGAACTTCAAGGCTGCTACTTGGCAGTTTCCCTTTGCTTGCCATAACTAGATACTGACCTACAAGGAAATAAAATAGTTTGATGTTTCAAAAAGCCATTTAAAAAGACTACTCCTGTGGTTTTTTTGCCCAGAGGTGCTGGGAAAAAGAAGAACATTTTCCAAAGGAAGTTAAAGAAATATGTGCAAATCACATACATTTGTAACTCATGTGGTTGAAAAAGTAATTGAAGCTTCAAGCTTTAAAAAAAAAAAAAAAAAAAAGCTTAAAGGAAAATGTATACCTAACTATCTGATTTGATACAAATAACCCATCCATTCTTCTTGTTATAATGCCATGTTAGAGTTCAATGCCACAACAGAAGAATTAATAGCAGCCGTATCCATAGCCAGGAGCTTTCTGCACCATAGGAGGAGATTGGGTGGTGCTTGAATTCCTTGCCAGTGGGAGTAAAGATGAAGAGGAGATCAAGGAATATGGTGCCTTCAAAGTCTATGGTGAAGACTTCTTTTAGTATTTTTCCTATATTTTTGCTCATCACCAGCTCGATATTGGCAGGAGAAACTATTCCCAGTCAGCTTAATTATGAATTAGTCTAGAAACCAAAGCCAGCCTAGTTTAGCAGTGACATTAATATTCAATAATTAGGTCACATTAGCCATAATTACAATAGAGATTATAGAGTTCCTCATGGAAAACAACTTCCTATAATATCACAGGGCATGAATAAAAATCTGGGGTACGTCTAGTTCAATAATGGGTTCAGTCAAGCAGAAAATTAACCAACACACAGTCCAACCACTAATCCCATAACTCTAAAATTCCTGCAGGATGTCAGGTATCTGTTTCAATCAGTGGGGAGAAAAAGTCCAGAGAGTTGTCTCATAGAGTGTTTTAAGAAAAGAGAATTCTTTCAGAAATTAAAGACTAGATGCTTTCACCAGCTGAGCAGTGCTTGGTGCAGCAGGTAGGCAGGAAGGATATCAGGGACACTCTCCTGACTCTAACGATGCTTCAGGTAAGAGTGGATTTGCTACACGTGCCTCAGGCTCAGGCTCATTTGTTGGGCATGTCCTCCAATGTAGTTCCTAAACCTTGTATAGACAATCTTAGCAATTAGAGCAGGAGCTCTCACTGGCAATGAATTCTGCAGGTGGGCAAAGTAAATTTAAGAAAATCCAGATCACAGGATGCCTTATTGTTTCAAATGTCTTCTGGCTGTTTTCTGCCAATCACAGCACTCTTGTATGCCATGGAAGTACTGTCTTGCTGAGAATGTCTGACAGTGCAAAATGCTGACAGCTGATGAACAGTAAGAATCTATCAGAAGGGACATACTATTACCTCCTAAGGAAAACTCAACACAAAGTCTGTGCCTAATATTTCTGATCTGCACATAATGGTACCATACCCCTAAATTCTATATAAGTATAGAGTAATCAACAGCAAAAGAGAGAAAGATTTTTTTTTTTTTTTTAGTTTCTCAATACTGTATCATTTTTTCTCACATGAAGAGGAACAAACGAAATAGCAAAAATATCCAAAGCCAGCCATCAGTAAATGACCAGGAAGTACAGAGAATATAGCACACTTAACTTTCACTGATTTACGCAGTAGATAAGGCATAAACTTCTCTCTCAGTGTGAATTACTTGCTTTTTCACATTATTTTAAGATGTTATTTAGCAAAGAGAAGCAACTCTTTCCCTAAGCATGTTACCTCAATCTTAAAAAAAATTGTAATGAACAAAACAAAGAAAAAAGGCATAACTGGAATTTTTTATCTTTAACCAATTTATTTATTTCTTTTTAAGGCCTAGACCAGGCATGTTAAAATGCCTTACTGTGATATATGTGATCAGACATTGGCATGCCTGTTCAGTACTTCTGGGAGATTATGTGGTTATGCACTAGACAAATGTCAAGGCCCTTAAATTTTCACTGAGGTACATTCCCTGTGGTTTCATTGCAGAGGCTGAGATTTTAATTCCCAGGGGCAATTGTATTTTTAAGGTGGGATTATGCATTTACAAGGTTTTCCATTGCGGGTTGCTCTTTCTTGTAATAAGAATTGTTAAGAACTATAGCAATGTATCATTAAAAACAGGGTTTTTCTTCAGTCATCTTGGAAAATGTCTTCTGCTTTGTAACTAAACCTTGTATCCATAAAGTGACTGTGAGTCAGAATGACATGCATCAAGAGCCTTTAAGAATAAAAATAAAGCTGTTTTCAAAACTGCTTCCCTCATACTCAAACATAGTTTGAGAGAAGTGTAGTGTTCAATTTGCATGGTAAAAATGCAGGAACCAATTGGAAGGCAGTTGCTGCCAGGAACATTTGGTGTCAATTACAGCAGGGCTGGAGAAAAAGGAAAATTATAATAATATAATATAAAAATATATATATATATAATTTTTTTTTAGAGAAACATTTTTTTGGGGTTTTTCAGAAGTGAGGATTTCCTGCATTTTCTGTTCTGTCAAAAGGTAGTTTGTCCCAGCAAAATGTCAAGATGCCTTTATCTAAGTAATTGCCCCACTTGCATTCTCAGTAGACCAGAAAGTTGTACTATTTTCATGAGTAATAATGAGAATACTAGAATGTGATTATTAAATGCAGACATCTGAGGGACAGAAATTGTAAAAACTGAGGACAATTTTCCACTTATTTAAATGGCTACCACTATTATTCCTGGAACTTTCCCATGACGGCTGCTATTGGTGGCCTCAGAGACCAGGTCTGTCTTTATGCCCTGAGTAACTTACCCCATGAGTTTCCCACTCGTTTCCCACTGATTTCATTCCCTGTCCTTCCAATATAGCTTTGGGACAGAATCAGGCCCTTATGATGTAACAAAAAAGCTCTCATAGTGGATATTTAGAGGTTCTGCACTTTTCTCAAGAGCTCTTTTTAAGAAAATAATAAAATATCCGTGGACTCTTAGTTTTCAGTTCATAAAGAAAGCTAGTGCTTTCTAGGTTGAAAAAAATTACCTCCAATGAATAATAATGACCTCACTTGTGGCTTCAGAATTTAACCCCCATAGGTTTTCAACATTTAAATCCCATAGTGCGATTCCTTTCCCTATAAACTAATGCTCCAGCCCACATCAGTTTTATTACATACCTTAAAAACGTCATTTTAGGCTAAAAATGTGCTACATGAATTTTAAGTATGTTCTACCAATCATAAAATGAAAACTACATGTAGACCTCCATAGACCATGTAGGGTAGAGAAAGTGTGCTGTGTTGGGAAACATAAGCAGTTCACAGATTGGTGGTGAACCTGCAGAGAGACAATCAAGCTATTTTTGGTTTCTCCAAAGAAAACCTGGATTTCTCCTTTCATTCTTTGTGTCCCTAGCACATGGATGCTCCACTGCTGTGTGTGCAGCCAAAACGAACCCTGAGCATTCTGGGTCACCTGCTGTACAGCTGGAAAGGCACCTCCTGGAGGGAACTGGAGGGGGATATGGGATCCCTGAGAGTTATTAGGTCTGCAAATGATGAAGGTCTATGACCTGGCACGAGCAAACTCTAAGAAGACAACTTCGTCTTGGGAGGAGAAAAAAAAAAAGAAATTCAAGAAAAAGCAGCGCTCTTGAGCTGGCACAGTCTCTTGAGTAAGTTTTGCAATCTTGTATCTCACCAGAGCTATAAAAGGAGGCCCAGTACGTGATCTCATTTCCCCCACATCTGGAATGATTCCATTAGAGTCGCTAAAATCCCTCTCGTGCCTCCAGAAGAAAAGGCTGCAATTGCTCCAAAAACTGTTAGCCAGCAGAAAGGGTGGCAGGAATTCCCCTGTTCTAAGGGCACATTTGGCTACAACAGGCAAACCCCTGTCCCACACCTTAGACTGCTACATGCTAGAGCAGGGCACCAGCTTTTGGAGTTGCTATAGATCCCTATTTCACTCCACTGAAACTCAGACAATTTAACTTTTAGATGCCTCACCAGACAATTGTGAGGTGCAAAGTCGCTGAAGGTTTTAGCTCTTGCTTCTGGTCATAAAGTGCTCAATAGTGATGCTGAACTTTATTGCACATGAAAAGCTACTGAAAGTAAATTACACTTTTTCCTTCACTCTCAGACAATACATTTGGGTCCCATAGCAATGAGAGTAACTTGCATTTATAAGTTCAATGCGACAAATATTACTACAAAGTATATATATATTTTACTTTTTTTTTCCAAAGTCTCTAAAATTCGCCTTGGAAGAAAACAGTATTTTCTGTAATTCTGATTATTAGGCTTTCCACTTCTTTCAAAAGTAATTGCTGCATCAACTCCTCATACAGCCATCTCAAACTAAAGGCCACCATTTATTCACACATTATGTGAGTTTCTAGAAAAAGGTCACGTATTTCTCTGCACCAGACGCATTTCTTGGTCTAATTAACATCCCTTTAATTTTTTTCTTTTCTGTTCTATATTTTATAAGAAAATGCATGGTAAAAGCATATTCTTGACTTTAATGTCTTAATTAAATGAAAGGTGTTAATTCCATTTATAGAGAAAAATATTCAAATCTAAGGAAACACACATGGCAATTTCTCTGGTTAGCCACTGCCAAGGCTGTTTCTAATTTTACCTTGGTGGAACCTGGGAAATATGTTGTTAACACTTGTCTGCATCCTTCTCCCAGCATTATCAGGGAAGAGTTGGCATAGTCTCACTTTATTTATTTCACTGAAAGACCTCCTCACCTTTCTTTGGCTTATTTTTTTCCCTTCTTTCTCCTCCCACCCACTCCCAGTCATAAAGCTTTCTGCAAATTATGGTAAGCTTCACGGCTCTGTGGGTTTAAAAAAAGACCCTCATAAAATAAAGGCTTTTTTATTATTATTTTTAAAGCAGAACACATGCAGGGTGCTTAAGAGAGATGTGAAAATGCTCTCATTTGACTACCCTCATTTGAGGGCAATTTTTGGCGACAGATGAAATTCATAGAGAACACAAGGAATAAATTAGCAGGTCATCAAATGCGATCCTGAGGGGTAGTGGGGGGACAGAGAGAGAGAGAGGACACACTCCTGGGAGTGAGGTGGATGCAAGGGAGATTTTATTCCTACGATACACAACTTATACAGGGTAAAGGGGGCACAGGGTCCTGGAACAGGGGGCAGTTTGGGAAGGTCTCAGCCAAAGAACGTATGAATCCCCAAAACGGAGGGGACAGGGGCAGGAACATGCCATATAGGGGGCAGTAAGGCAGGGGGTTACAGGCCATGTGAGTGGAATTTTCCAGCCAGGTCCATGGGAGAACAAAGGAAAAACATGTAACATTATAAAGTACTCAAACAGAGTAAAATTCTTAAATCATAAACAGTTCTCTGGCGTAACAGCAGTCATATGCAAGCAAAGTGCAGTATCCAGGGTCCAGGCAGCCACAGGTCTGCGTTGCCAAGGCAGATCTTCCATTGTTGATAGCAGTCCCCTCCAACAATCAAGTTCTTTGCAGCCCCAGAACATAAGGAGAAAAATAATGGGGAATAGTTAGGTTAGGTGAATCAGTGGAAGAGTATATATATTAATAAAAAATAATAAAAGACAAGAGGGACACTGTTTCTTTGATCCTCCTGAAACTATTAAGCCCATGTGTTTTTCTTTTAATTTTTCTTTTTCTTCCTCTCCTAGCTTCAATGCCTCATTGCTGAATGCTTGCCTTGGGTCTCCCAGAGCCTGATCTCAGAAATGAGTATTTACAGTTCCAAATAAAGTGCTAAAGCAGTTTCACAGTCAGGTTTGACACACTGCAAACAGTCACCCAATGCACATTACCCAGTGTTAGTGGAAATATTGGGAAATAACAGTCTAAGTAGAGCACACTGTGTGAAAGAGAAAATAATATGAAATTTTAACCTTGTAACGGTTCTGTCTAAACTAAGTTTTTACAAGCATCGTTATATCAGATTACTTAGAAATGTAAGAGATTTGTCTTTCATTTGAGTAGAATGTAGTTTTTCCTGCTTTCAACTACTTTACTGTTACCAGATCTATTTCTGCTGCCCCAGAAATAAAGGGAATACGTGAGCAAATCAACAAGGAAATATTTATCTTTTTAATAGTTAAATGAATAGAATATGACCCATCTACATTGTTCTCATGCCACAGCTGACAGTTAAAAACAATTAAATAGTAGGAATATAACACCTTGCTGACACAATTTAAGCATTTAGAAATTCACCATATGCTTGACATATGCTAAAGGCCACAGGCAGCAAACGGCACAACATGAGAGAGTTTCTAAATGTTATAAATTATCGTCTTGAAGCTAAAAAGGCTTCCAATCCAACACATAATAGATTTTAACATGAACAACCTGAACTATGATTACCTCCTAGTCTGATCTTCTGCGTTAATTATTTGGACTGGTTTGACCAACAAAAGATGAATTACCCGGCTTTCCATATATCCTGCACCCTCAGCTAAACCAGCATCCCCCGGGAGAACAGTACGGAGATAACCCTCCGATAATGCAGGAGTTAATGCAGAAAGCAGCTGGCTCCAGGCAGGAGGAGCAGACCCCCTCCCTCTCAGCCCTTTCCACAGGACCCTCTTCTCCACCCACCCCCCATCTCCCACACACTTCCCTTCACCCTTCACCCCGACCACTTACAGGTGGATAAATCAGCTCAGCACAGAGCGCTGTGGTGGCTGCTGGGGGCACAAGGAACCCAGGAGCACAGAAGGGGGGAGGGCAGTCCGGGAAGGCAGCACCAAACACCAGCTGGGACAGCAGGACATGGAAAGGGAAAAGGCTTCTTCTTATAGGGCAACTCGTGACATGCAGGAAAAAATCACACTAACCTTTATTTTTATGGCTTGACATCTCACTCTCCTCACTGGGGTCAGGTTGGCATATGGAAGGGAATTCTGGAATCAAAAAAATTTCTTGTTATTGTGCAGCAAAGAAATTCCTAAGTACCTTAAATACATAGGTGTGTGCGACTAAGTTTATTTGTGTAACTAAATGTCTATAAATACTGGAATTTCACATAAAATGTCAAAAGTTCACATTTCCATAATAAAGTAAATCCAAAATGAGCCCTGATTTACTGTGCATTTGTGTGTAACAGTTGCATTTGACCCCACTCTCAGCTCGTTTTTTCCACAGCATTTTTAGGTTCCCCCCTGCCCCATTCTCTAATTTTATCTTTTCCATGTGCACAAACTGTTCTCTTTATTAATTAAAAACTGAACAAGGGTTAATTTATACTAGTTGGGTGGCTAATATGACATTTAGACTGATCAGGCCATGAGCCAGGTCAGACAGGACACAGCTACTGAGCTCCACCTGTAGGAAAGAGGCAGAGGAAAAGGCAGGGAACCCCAGCTTGAAGCTTCTCCTTTACCAATATCCACCAATTTCACCCATTTGTAAAAGAAAATTTTTTAATGAGAATTTCTTCCACTTCAAGGTGTTCCTGAAATTGCAAAACTGATCATAGACAGAGGAAGATAGAAAGCCCAATAACATGGTAACATAAACTTTGTTTCCTTGAGCTGACTGTTTATCCCCAGTGCAAACAATACTGTCTTTCTGTTTTCTCTTATATTTGTTTTTAACTTTACAACTCATATCAGCCTTTCAGTCTGAAAAAGAAAAAAAAAAAGATATTTTTCACAGTGCAATGACAAGATACAAGCATTCACAAACAAAATTTCTTGCTGGTGCTGCCACACCACCTGTTACGCCCTGGCCTGGGAAGGCGGATGCCTCACAATTTCAGAGCAGTTGGAGGCTCAGGATGGAAAGGAGGGAGTGAGAGGGAAGGGTGAAGGATGCAAAGGGGTAAATCTAAGAACTCCCGCGAATGATTTACCATGTTGTGGCAAACCATTGGAAAAAGGAAAACTTACAGCTGGGTTGAGGAACACAGAGCACCAACTCATAGCCTATTTTCATATCCTGTCTAGAACCAGCTGGATGCTAAACTCAGAAACAGGCTTCAGAACAAGAGGAACATCAGCTTCCCATCCCTTAGGGCATGCCACAACCACCAAGACTCAGACCTATGATCCCCACTGAATGCACTTGCTCAAATAAAAACAAGAGGACCAATAGGGAGTCCACACTTTAGAAATTAAGTCAATGTATAAACCTCCATTTGACAGAATGTGAACTTCTGACAGAGTTCTAGGTGTCTGAACCTTAAGGGAAAGACTCAGGGTGTGTATAAATGAACTGAAATACCTTCACACGATCCAAAAAAACCTCAAGGGTGCACACTTAATTCTGCAGCATCCCACCAACGTGCTGGAATGATACAGCTCTCCGGTCTGGACATGCTTTTGTGAGCCTGCCCTCAGGTCCCCTCCCTGGCTGATCGCTGCACTGAGAGCTCCAGACTCCTTTGTGACAGTCCCCTTTTAATTAACACGCTGGGGGCACTCAGCCAGTTGCTTTGGCTGGTGAATATCTGAAGTGAGCTTATAAATCCCCAGCCACCTTTGCGTTCTCTTCGGCTGCTAACTCTGTCTTTCACCTGGGAAAGAAACAAATAAGGTACTCTCTGCCGTCCAGTAAGATCCAAGCTACTTTTCAAAACAGAAAACCTTTCTTTTAAAGAAATCACATGTTGGAGATCCCCAGAATGTGACAGAACTGAATTTCATGTCATAGGCAAAATGTTTCTTATTTACTCCACCACTAGTGCATTTACCCAGTGCTGCCCATGAGGACACATCCCCCGGGATAACTCCTTACATGTGGCTGGTACCTTTAGTGAAGATTATGTTTCATTGATTGAACTTTTTTCTACTTAATGTGTTGCGTTAATTTAACCTAATTACAATTTTAACATAACAAGCAGCAGCTATCCAGACTTACTAGCTGATTCTTTATGTATTTACTTTTAAAAGATCAATGGTGTGTTTTTTCTGCTGTAAGTAACCTCCCCTCTTTTGGTTTTACTTCTCAAAAGTAAATTAAAAGACAGTAATTCAACATTTTCTTGTGGATTTCCAGCAAATGGGTGTCTTTTCACCATCCAAAATGAAAAGGCAAAAAATGGCTTGTTATTTTTAATTATATTTTGAGTATCTTCCCCCAGTCCCTTTCTGAATTTTAGGGGGAGTTTTTATTGCTCCTCGTTTCTACAAATTAGAGTAAGTGCTTTAGCAGCACAATCAACTTCATGTACTATGGAGAGTGGCCTGGAATACTGCCAATTTGATACTTCATTACAAAAGCAAAAAAGACTTGTACAAATACTTACTCCTCATGAAATCTGCAAATTAAACCCACAACAGCCTTTTAACACTAAATCCTATTTATTTTTCAATGTAACTTGTTTAAGCTGAATACAGGCTGCATTTTGGCACTATCATTCTGTTTTGTTTCATTTCATCACATGTGTAACCAGTAATAATCCAAAACTATGAAATGGTCAAAGACAGATAACTGAAGCTTTTAAACAGTGGCTTTTAATACTAAGATGAATCAAACTTCCTTGTAAAACACACTACAGTCAGTGAAGAATTGCATGGGAGATACTCCAGCAGTCAATAAACTCCAACAAAATTAAAATCTACTGGAAATCCACTGCATCAGTCCCTTTTTGATGTCATTTTTTGCAATAACTATAACTTCCACATCCAGTTCTATGTGTACGCTAACACATATGAGATAGGACTCTGTCTGCTCCTCACATAGTGGAATAATTAGGTATTATTCAGTCTAGAAATGTGATTATGTATCATTTATTTTTTTTTCATTTGTGTACCTTAATTTTTTTTTCTCGTGATAAAAACAGTACAAGGCAAGATCAAATTTGCAATGGTGTTCTCTAAAGAAAACATGTTTTATTGCCTTAACTTTGCCCACCAAGGAGGGCTGCTGTCCCACAAAGATCTTGCTAATTGACTCCCTTTTAAGCTGCCAGTTACAGCAGGACTATTTCCTGAAGATAATTAATCAGGGCACAAAAAAATTCTTCATTAAGCACTATAAGAGTTCTTCAGATTTGCATGGGAAAAGTCTGCCAGCTGCAAGGCTCAGGTAATCGCACTATTATCTCCCCAAAGTAGACAAAACAGAGCTTTATTTCTCAGTGAAATCCATACTAGCATTTTAAAGAAAAAAGCTATATTCAATCACACACATGCAGCACCCTCTCTGTAGTGCTCTCTCCAGCAGTTCACCACAGTACCAAAACTGGAGTAGAGACTTCTACTAGAAATAATGCTGTCCTGTTGTGAAAGCAAATGTGTGTATAAAATCTCAGATTATCTTTCCCACTAGCTAGCACTCACTGTGTTGCGAATTATTTTCATCTTCACCATTATCAAAAGTACTTTCTTACAAAAACACTGAATTACAGGTATTGCAAGCACGCTACTCAGTATATTAGGGTTTTCTTGCTTTATAAAATGAAAGATATATTCTCCTGCATCTTGCACGTATTCTAAAAATCATTGCAGGTTCAAAGATATTACTTCAACCTCTTACTTGGTTGCCACTGATCTAAATCACTATCTGCATTTATTTTTGAAAGCTGCTCACAAGTTTTTAATCCTCAAAAATCATCTTGACAACAACTATGTGATGGAGGCGACCATAAAGGATCTCTGTCTTCCCCAAAGCAATTAGTTACTCAACTTGGAGAAGGATTTTCTTATTCTACTTTAGAAGAAAGAAAATAGAAACCAAAAGCGATCGGTATACCATAGCCCAGTGGACTAGTGTTGTTTACATAGCTGAATAAAAATTCCAATCCATAATGTATCAGTATTTCTTTTTTCTTTTACCCTGAGGTAACTCAGTTCCACTGAGGCTTGGGGGAATCGTCCTTGATGTGCAGCACTGTCACACCAGTGCTGCTCTAACCCTGCATTATGCACGAGACTTATTAGGAAGATGATTTTCCCCTCATTCTCTTCAAACACTTCACAACCATTAATTCTTTTCTAATCAAATAACACTCTGCAAGGAAGTCGGAAAGTGCCAGGGGTCAGATTTTCAGCTGGTATGAATGAAAGCAGATCTGTTGAAGCATCAGGGAGCCACGTCTACTTACACAACTGAAGCTGTGCCTTCTTCGTGGCTCCTCTCTTCCCGACTTCTCACCATCACTTGAATTGTGAAAGCACTTCAAGTCTCATAAAAAGATATCGTTCTTTTACTTGGCACATTCCAATTATACTCCAGATTTAGCTCAATTGTTACTTTGCCTTTGGAAAACCTTGCCAGATGGACATTTTGGCCGATATTACAAAAGGCATTAGTTATCAGAAATCTGTGTGGTTCTGTTTCCTAAACCAGATATTTATTATCTGTGAGCAGTTGATTCTCATCATTAATTCATGCCCTCACAGTTTCTTGCATTTGTTGCTTTATTTCAATCCTGTATTTTTATTTGGGAAGAGTACTAAACCAGGAAATCTATGCTTTATTTTATTTGCATTCTATATACATTTTCTTCTACTGTTTAAATGCAGAGGCGTTCTTAGCCAAAAAAAAAAAAAAAAGTTGTAGGGGTTTTATCCCAATGATCCATAGCTTATCAAAGTCAGTGTTGGTTGATAACCAGTTCTTCAATTAGTTCCCCTTTCCCCCTGAATAATTTTCAGGAAAAAAATATTACCACTTTATAAATTCATCTAAAGCTCATTTTACTGCTGAACAGCTGGTTTAAAATGTAACCCTTTTACAAAGTGCAGGGTGATTTATGTTATTTACCATTAAATAATGGGCTTATGCTAGATTAAATGCATGCATTAAAAACCTGAGTACAAAGAACTCATTTGACACACAAGAAATCTTGGAAATCATACATAAGGTCAGGAGTGCTTGTTTCTAGTCGAGAAGCCTTCAAATACAAAGTGATATTTAACTTTTACAAAGCTCTCCTCTTAGTATCTCATACTTACAATAAGCATCATGCTGTGTATTCAAAAAATGTAAACTTTAAGCTGCAGCCACAAATATTTACTACAGATTAGATACATGAGGATCTCGACACTTCAGTATGAATTCCTCCATTCAGATAGCCAGTTGTAACACAGGGCAAAAACACATTCCCACAAGTAACGTCAGAGTTGCTGTCACTGCTCCTTCACTACTGTAACGTCATGGTTTCCTACTGATTTCAGATATTTGAATATAATACAGCAGAACCACTCTCAGCATCATTACATTGTTACATCAGGTGACTCACCGAAGCAGAGGAGCAGAAGGATGCCCAGAACAGTGTGAGATCTGTGCCCACGAAACAGCAGTAGAAACAATAATGTGGGTCACAAATGTATAAGGGGAGAGCAGGGAGACAGATATTCCACCACCTGGCAGAGGTGGTGGGGCACTTAGAGTGTGGTCCTCTATCATATAATGCACAAGATCCAGCACCCGGTTTTCTGAATTCCTGGGGTAGGATAAAGCTCTGGGAGTGAACACACCGTGTTCAGCGGGCCCATGTGTCCCGGCGTCTTGGATCAGTAATTCCTTGGGTCAGGGATGTTGTGCAAACTCACCACAGCTCCCTTCTCCACAGTGATTCACACACTTGTGAAGGGCCGTGAAAGGTTGGGGGTGATCTTATCCTGCACCTACAGCCTTGATCTCTGCTGGGCTTGTCACCAATGAAGGAAAGACACCTGGGTGCCATGGGCTAGACATAATCTCATTGGAGCAATGCACTGAGATGTTACTTCCAAAGGTCCTGCTGGCCCTACTGGTGACAACCCAAATATCTCTGTTTGTGGAATGCAGAAGGAATTACTGAGAGCTCATTTACCCTGACTTTCAGACTTTCCATCCCTCCTGGCACCCTTTCCTTCCATTGACCAGCTTCAGCTTGAAATAAAAGTTGCAAGAAAAATTATACTCTTCTTGAAAGTTCTATCATCCAACTAGGAAATGTAGGAAAACAGGAAAGGGAAAGGCAGGAGTAGGAAAATCTACAAAGTACTTTAGAAATTCTCTTATAAATTCTCTTGTCCAGCCTCTTCCTCCACCCTGCTCTTCCAAAAGCTGTTTACAGCCCTTTCCAAAGCTACTTCATGGATTTTTTATCATGTCTACAATTACACTGCTCTTCCTAAATGGAAAGTTTAATTTTAAACTTCTCCTGCTTCCATTTAGTGGAATGTCTCATTTGTATAATCCAACTGCTTCCGTTCCTTGGAAAGTAGCCTGTTTGTTTTTTAATTTAATATCTCTAGGTTTCACCAGAATGTAGCTGGGACAAAAACTTGCAGCTGCATTTGAAAGAAAGAAAAAATAAAAAGAAAAAAAATATATGTGGGAATAATTGTGGTACAGAGGTGTTTGATCTTGCTCCGTGATTCTGTTCAAGACATCGAGGATTGCTGTATCATGACACACACCTGCTTGAAGAAATCTTCACCACTAGCAGCCAAAAATAACAAATAAGGGAGCGCTCCAAGGCTTTCATTATGTCTGGTCTCACACCCTGACAATTCAAATCAGACCAAAAATTAGACTCAGGGGCCACCAGAGATTCTTGGGCCTATATAAAAGGTTCTTAAATATTTATCCAGAGACAAAGAACTCATCATGCAAACAGATGAGTGAGGGTTTTTTATTTTGCTCCATTCACTCTTGCACAAATGAGAAAGCACAGAAATGAGTCCCACTGTCTCTGTGCTTAAGGACGGCTTTATCTTTCTGACTGCCTCTAGGTTTAGACTTCTTCGTGCAAGGTTGAGAGGAAGTCAAGATGGGAAGAGGAACCTCCAATAGCTCTTCATTCCTTTTTAAAATGGTTTCTGAGTGAAGATAACCTAGTCTTTAAAAGGAGCCTGTCTCTTACCAGCAAATAAAGAGTAAGCTTTGATGTATACCGTAAATAAAATAGCCCCATTTAGGTGGGTAAAAACATGTGAAATGAACACAAACTGAAGGAATACTTTGGCTTTCTGCATGTAGGATAAGACTCCCCCTTATGAAACAAATACAGCTCTTAAAACCCATTTAATGCATGAACATTTCAGGATTTCCTGAGTGATTTTTTCTCATGCTACAACATCACACTATACTATTTCTTATACTGTGGTATGCAAATAACTGTTTGACATTCCAGTACTACTTTTAAAGCAGAGAGATACTTTGACTTTAAGTGTACCAGCAGAATCATGACAATTCCATTAATTATTTTTGCAGGGCAACAGTTTTACTCCTCATCTGACCCACTGGGACATACTTCTTTAAAAGCCCCAGTAAAGCTCTTTATCTTGTGTTCCAAAAATACACTGATTGCTTTCATAGACCGGAAAACAACAGTACAGTACTCCCATCAGATTCCAGCCACAATTTAGAAGGGTGCAAAAGAGCAAAATGGAATCCCATATAAAAAAAACCCCAAAACATGTATCTTTGAAGTCTGTGAAGAATTTCCTTATTTTTAGCAATTTGTAACACAGTGCCAGCAGTCATTTCTGGCACAGCCACTTCTCTGAAGTAGTTCCAGTAGATGTAACTTCCTTCATATATCTCTGCCTCGAAAGTCTGACTAGGCCTTTGCCAGAAAACTTCAACAGCCAAGGGTCTGTACACTAATAGATGGACAAGAGGGAGTAAGACATCTTAATAGGAATTGGGTGCTTTTGCAGATCTGTGTCTAAATTGTTTATCATTTACAGCAACCACCTCTGAAAACGTCAAAGAAATTTTCACTGATTTGAAAATTGTCTATCTGTCCAGAGAAAGACAAATGTCCCATCCCTGGTAGTGATCAAAGCCAGCTTGGACGGGGCTCTCAGTAACCTGACCTAGTGAGTGGCATCCCTGCCCTTGGCAGGGGGCTTGGAACTGGATGATCTTTAAGGTCCCTTCACACCCTAATCATTCTATAACTCTGACTCTATTTCAGGTCACTTTTTACTTCGCTCACTGCTCATGTTACACAAAAACCTTTGTGAAGCATGACTAAAATAGTCTATTAAATCAGGCTTGGTGAGTTGCGATGTTTTTAGTGCAGATACATCAACCAAAGAAAGTTTCCAGGCTTAAATTCTTGTGTGTGAGCAGAAGGCTAAATCTCTCAACTTTGGTATCTGGTCATGGCATTAAGCAGGTAGAAGACAGGTGGAATTAATTCATCTCAGGAATTAATATATCTTATACATAAATATGCCTAGAGAGGAATGAGAAACTCGATTGCATTTGCACAAATGAAAATTCTGTCCCTGCCTGCCATCACCTTATATCTACCTTATATATGCCTCATTTCCTATGGATGAGGTCCCATATCTATCCCACCATCATTTGGCGCTGGAAGAACGTGTTGGTTTTAAATCACTCCTGAAGTTTTGAATTGAATTTTGGCGCCTCCAGCAGTGCTAGCAATATTGATTTCTAAATTATTTTAATTTCACCATACTGGAGCATACATTTACAAAAACCTCAGCAGGCAGTTAAAAAAAAACTATTGAGTGCTGTGACAGTGGCAGGCACGTTACATGCCATGTTTTCTTTACAGGTTTTTGCAGAAGAGTGTAGAAAATACTACTGCATCTCCTACCATCTCAAGGGAACGAGCTTCTCCAGGAGCAGCTGCAACAGATCAAACAAGTAGCAGAAGCCTCCAACTTCCATCCTTTTTGGAAGACCTAAAAAGACAAGTCTCCCATTCTAGTAACTTAAAAATTAATTTCAGCAGAAAAAAAAGAATTCTGAAGGGCTTTCCCCTCTGCCCTGTATAATTTCATTTTCACTTCAGATGTAAAGGACCTATGGCAAAACTCCACACTTGTTTACAGCAGTTCAGCCCCATGTTTACTCAGTTAGAACTAAATCAAAGTTTTCAGCCACAACATTCTGTTTACTTGACTCACTTGGCTCCCTTCATAGTGCCTTTAGTGATATATCCAAATGTTTTGTGGTTGGTAGCTGTTGTCTCCTAATCTTTAGTGACAGCTCAGCTCGATCTCTGGTGTTTTCCAGGCTTGGATAGAAGACATAAAATAAAATAACCATTTTTTTATTGACAGTTTTCCTGGGGGTTTTTTTGTTTTGTTTGTTTTTTTTTACCAAAGGCTCTGTTTAAACAGAAGTTTTCTGCTTTTCACTTTTGATGCCTGAATTCTCAAATTCTGAATTTTAACTGATCTTCTCTGTGGCCTGAGATGTTTCTCAACATTTACATATGCTTAGGAAAAGAGGTTTCTAAAGATAAAGACTTTAAAGAAATTATTGATTTATTTGATGTCTGATGTAGTAAGACTGCTGCATAAAGAAACAAGTAACTTTTCCCCTCCTGTTTTGCCTCAACTCCTTTACTTTCCATTTTAGGAGGGAAAGACAGCTAGAAACAAGGGTGCACCCCTGAAAGAAAAGCATGATGAAAATCGCTCCCCAAGGACAGTCTGCAAGGCAGACTCCCAGTAGTTTTGAACACTTCTGGTCACTTGTAGTCAAACAAGCGAGAAGAAAGGAAGAATTTATCAAGCCAACACAAGCCTCCCTGCTCCGAGTGCAGAGACCAATCACTTTCTGTCTCTTGGCTAGTCTTTGTAATAAATATAGGCTTGGTGTGTAATGAAAACCAGCTGAGTGTTTCTCAAGGTACAGATGCTTTCTTTTCTTCTGATTCCAGCTAAGATTGTTCTTACTCTTCATAATCTCTCACAGCTGCCAAAAATCCATCTTATCGTTGCATGAGGTGAAGTTTCCATTAACAGCTATTATGGTAGCAGAGGTCAGGTGTCCAGTGTCAAATGAGCTGCTAAAGAGAAACACTGTGCTAGAAAATCCAGTACTAGGGAAGAAAACCTCAACTGAGGTGCGTTTTAGTATTAATTTGAATAGTTGTTATGTGCAAACGTGGCTGTGCTGTGCTGCTTGACAGACCGGTGGTTTCTGATCTCCAGGAAAAAGAGAGGGGAATTTGGGGTGTGGAAGTTGTGGGAATACACATCCATTTGGCTGATTGAAGAAGAATTTTAATAGTTTTGATGATGTTCAGTCTTCAGTCTGTCAGCCAACCAGACTGGCTGCTCCTTAGGCTGGAGGGCTCTAATGAAGGAAGCTTTGACCACAAACATCACTTGTCTTTTCAGCACTCACATCGTTGTAGGTGAGATTCCTCCCACTCACCACAGGAGAATAAAATAAAAGCAATAATAATAATAGCCCTAAGTTTCCAATCACTTAATGGAAAATGAGAAGTTCCCCTCAAAAAGGAACAACTCCAGTTCAAACATTTTCAATTTCAGAACACCTTCCTCTAGTAACAGCATCTGGATTAAACAAATTCTTTGTTGACAGTGAATAACAGTACTTTAGTACCCTTCTGGTATCATGGCATAATTTTCTTTTGGAATTGCCTACCTGAAAACACATTTGACATTTCAAATAATAACACTGTGTATGTGTCTTTATAACTGTCTATCCACATGATAAGTGTACCAAAGCTACAATCATACAGGCAGAAGCACTGTGCAGGTGCCACAGTGTGCTACACACTGAACAAAGGCAGAAGTAAGCAAATCAAAAGATAAGTTTCAATAAATTTAGGAATTGTTTTACAACTGCTCCCCACCCCCCTCAATTTTAAAATAATGATATGCACAATTATTTGGGAACGCATTAAAAAAGTATTGCCTCTCATGATGTATTTTCAAAATTACTTTTGATATTTGAAAACAAAGAATTAACTATTTGCAGAAAATGCTGGCTACTTTTCAAAGTATCACAGATTATTCTTTCTACAATATCTAAATTCTAAACACAGCCTCTACCAAACAATGCAAAAACCTTCAGATACCAACTCTATTGCAATATCTCAGCAACATCCTGCAGAGACAAGGGCACCCTTCCACTACCAAAAAGCCATCTTGTACTTTTTTTGAGTCAGGTTGTGTGGAGAATGAAACTCCTTTTGTCAACCACCAGCATTTTTATGCAACATGGCAAACCATTTCCCACACAGAGATGTGAAGACCCACACTGAGTTTAGTCCCATGTTATGCCGCTTAAAAAAAATCCCTACTACAGTTACCATTACAAAGCTTTCACAAAATTACCCACAGGAAAGCACCATTCAAACTCCATCTTTGCTGACCTGTTGAAGCAAGTCCAGAGGAAGGCCACCAAGTTGATTAGAAGGCTGGAGCACCTCTGGTGTGAAGAAAGGCTGAGAAAATTGGGATTGTTCAAACTGAACCTAACTGCAACCTGAAGGGAGCCTGCAAGACAGATGGAGAGAGACTTTCTGCAAGAGCATGTAGTGACAGGACAAGGGGGAACAGCTTCAAACTGGGAGTAGGTTTAGACTAGATACTAGGAAAAAATTCTTCACTGTGAGGGTGGTGAGGCATTGGTGCAGGTTGCCCAAAGAAATTGTGGATTCTCCATCCCTGGAACTGTTCAAGGTCAGGTTGGTTCGGGCTCCAAGCAACTTGGTCTACTGAAAATTGTCCCCTGCCCATGGCAAGGGGGTATGATTCTATGATCTGCACCTCTGGCAGTCAGCTGGAGCAAATCCAGTGCCCAGTGCCCAAGACTCTACCACCAGAACTTGGGGAGCAGCTGATGTTCAGGAGGAGACACACAGGTGCTCTGTGGCAATGCCATCACCAGTCACTTCAATCCCAGAGTCCCACAGGAACCAGCAGAGAGGGACCAGTCCAGGCTCTGGAGAATAACTTGGAAGCACACATCGAATCTGTGGCATCTTCACAGAGCCCCAGAAACCTCTTATTCTGTACCTTCTAAGATGAAGAAATGCTATAGGAGCAGAATATCAAGTATTAAGTAGCTTTTTCTACCCTCCTCACTTAGTGCAAGTAGAGGTGGATATTTCAGAGATTAAGTCAAACCATCTGAAATAGTCTGCAGGCACTCCTTAGTTAGCACAGAGATATACTGTCTCCCTTAGTGCTAAAATTTCAAGAAAGGCACTAAGTCATAGATCTGATTCAAAAGAATGCTCATTTTAAAAGCCACTATCTTTTAAATGGATTAATGAAAATGTTTTTCATTTGTCTCAGCTACGCAAAACCTTGGTTTATAGAACACATGGCTGACCTATAGACACCAAAGTGGTTTGGGTTTTTTCTTTTCTTTTCCTAACTGGGAGAAGACTTACATATATGTCAGGATTTCTGGTGGAAATCTGGTCTGTTTCAAAGGATACTGATAATAGGAATACCAGATTAATGGTCATTTCAGTTGAAATAATGGAAACAAGGCATGAAAGTGAAAATGTACATTACTGAACACAAGTAAAGAAAATATACTCTGCTGTTTAGAATTGCACTTTGAGCAACTGTAAGTGACCAACAGACCACCAAGAACATTTCTCAAGATGTTTTTTACATTAAAACAAATCTCTTGTAACCTGTGTTCTGCTCCTTAATGCTGTAGCCCTCCTTAAATGAAAGGCTGAGATTACACAAGCATAAAATGGTTAACCAGATATAACAGTTGGACTTGATGTTCTTAAAGATCTTTTCCAAACTAAAAGGTTCTATGATTCTACAACACCAGCACTTCTATTGTCCTCTCAAAATTGCAAGCAAAAAAAGCCGTATGTATGCATGAATCTGACAAACTAATTTTCAAGGCTCCCGCAGTTCAGCACATTTTTGTCTTCCGAGTAAGATGGGAAGCTGAACGCAGCCTGAAGGCTCAGGAAGCCCAACACAGCCTTTGCCAGGCAGTCACTGCCTGCCTTCGGGCTGGCAATGCTGTGAGCTGCCCTTTACATGCCAAGAGGATAAAGTCCGAGCTGTTCTCAATCTTCCACTCCCACTCTCCTCTTCATAAGGAAGGGAGGATTTTGCCACCCTACTTGCAAATAGATGCAGAGAAAGATTTAGCAAGTGGCATTTGAGGTGGGCAGGGCCCTGTGAGAAACTGTCATACAAATCTGTGATGGATGAGGTCACCAACAATTCAAGTATGGTTAACTTGAGAAGGTGACTAAAATAAAATAAATTAGGGAAAACAAGGTAAAAACTTTTTCTAGCACCACCATGTAGTGGCAGACACTAGTGCCTTGGGAAGCTGTGGAGAAAAAACCTGACAGTAAAAAGTTATGCAGGATACATGAACATAAAAAGTACAGAGTTGAAAGTAACATTAAAAATGCTTGATTTTTATCAGTATCACACTCAATGTAGCTCATGATTCTTTTTTTTTTTTTTTGCTTACTTGGTGTTACACACTTCTTTGTGGAGTACCACTGAACACCAGCAGCTGCAATGACAGAGTTTGGGGCTGATTTAGTGTGGCAGCTCCCATATTCCTTCTAGTTTCACTCTTCCTCACAGTGGGAACCCATCACATTCACATGCACTGGAGCAGAAATAACAGTATTTCCAGTTAAAATTGTTACACAAATTAAGCTCTGCTTTGTTGGTAACTATTAAGTCAGGAAACACCTTTTTTTTTCCACTGAGAATTTTTTTATAAAAATAAGATGTTTCCATCCATGTTTCTTAACCAAAATTTTAATTTATTTAAAAACTGACAATATTAAAAAATAAAAAGCATGACATTTACTTAAGAATAATTTGAATTGAGAAAAATATTACTACAGTTGTAGTACAAATACCTTATCTCTGTGTTGCCCTCTCTTTATTAGGGTCCTGGATCAAGGCACCTCTTTTTTGATGCCTTACAACCCCTTCTCTTGTCAAACCACCTGGTGTTTCATGAGAGATGGCTGGGCCCTGACCCGCAGAGGAACAGGGGTGTTTGAAACTTCCAGTGTAGTTTCACCAGTCATCATATCCACACTTCCACACAGATTTTTCACTGGGGCACCTTTGGGTTTCTTTCCACTGATAATTGAATTTCCAAGTAAAACACAAAATGCACATTTTTACATTAAAAACCATCTTTGATATATAATTTTCAACCTGTCCTACTCATTATTATACACTTAGTATTTCCATGTGTGCTGAGGAGGTGATATTATACCTGGGTTAACCATAGATGCACTGAAATACGTAACTGCATCTTGAGCATCTGCAGGACAGTTCTGACAGGACTGGCAAATAACCTGGGAGCTGCACCAGACCTTGTTTCTGAGTTTAGCAACTGGAAAACAAAAGCATCTCAGGCATCAGGCCACTAGAGCAAAACAGTATGCACTGATAGGGGCTGAGCTGGTTTTATTCTTTATGTAAGTAGAATATTGCATGGCTTATTTTTCTGCCGGTGAGCCAGGAGTTCATAGGCAGTGGGGCTAAGTCGATCCAGAGGTTACTGGAAGGGAATTTCACTCACACTCCAGCATGTCCTCTCAACACAATGCTGGCTCGTTCTAACATTTACTTTCTTCGCCCCTCCACCTCCTCTACCTTTTTCATTATTACTGCTACACTCACTAAGGTAGCAACATATGTGTTATTTTTTCCCAGTCCAGCAACAGTAAGTGTTAAGCAGATGATAGTTTCAAAATGCAACCTATATATCATATTTTGTGACTAACACAACCTCCCAATCAGGACATTTTGATCTTCCAGTTATAGCTAGGGACTTTTTCAGGAAACAATCTTTTTACATTCTCTCATAAACTCTCAGAATGTCTGGTTTTGTTTCACTCTCTCTGCTAAAGAACACCAATAGTTTCTCTTTGGTTTCCCAGTGCATGTTTACCAAGCTGATAAAGACTGCAAGATGCATTAAAAGAAACACTTGGTTTATGTTATTTTATTTTGGCAATGATAAGAGTGTGGAATCCATTTTAAAACCAGGCGAAAAAAATTGGCACCTCCCCCTTATATTGTATTTAATACATGCACACACATGAATGCATGCACACACAGATTTTTAGGTTTTTTATGGGTACCTTCTTGACTTGCAGCCAAGCCACGTGAATGCGAGCCAGCTCATGCATTTAATTGTATCAGCATATAATGGCAGACAGATTTTCTTCCTTTCTGTGCTGCAGCATGAGAAGAAGCTTTCCTAGGAAAAAGGAGAGTGCATGGTAAGAGAAGTAAAACCCTGACTTCCATCCTACAACAGAGATTAAAGTGCAGACACATCTAGATGATAAACTGAAACAGAGTCTCGTGCCCTCGTGTAATTTATGGAGTACATACCTGAACTAATAAACACCTTGGGGAACAGTTAGTGGTGAGTGGACGCCTCGCTTAAGTGCAGTGGTTACATTAAAATCAGACTAGACTAGGTAATGTTCTGCTTTAGGTATAGGCAACAAAACAGAAGCTGAAGCCCAAAACTCAAAAAATCTGCTGAACTTTCAAGCCCTCTGTGTCTGCCTCTTCACACATGCACAACCCTCTCAGTAAATTCCAACCAGGAAATAACAAAAATTGCTTAAAAAGCACAGATATTACTGTATTGTTATTATGGTCAGCATTCAGCAGACTATACAAAAAAATACACGTTCTGTCTGTTAGGCTTAAAACTTACAATAAAGAGCAAAAAAAGATTACAAGTTCTTTATCCAGCATGTTGAGTTGAAGGTAAGGTCATTGCTTGCCAGCAGGCTATGACTGACTCTAATTAAACATTTTTTATACCACTCATCTGCTGCTGGGGAACATGTCATTAAAAAACAGGAAACATTAATCTACAGATTATTGTTATAAAAAGAAAACTTTTACACAATCTTTACTTCCAATTAAAAGAAGCTTACAAAACATTAACCCTTAGAATACTACAATACCACCACCTAATAAGAGCTCCAGGTCAATGTTACTCTGCTAATTCTTCACCTAGTCACACCAGTTTTGCAGCAGTGTAAGTGTCCTTACCCAGTTATGTTCACTCATGGCATGTATATCAACCCAGTTTTGCCTCCCTAATCACAGACCTTAAATGAGGGTATTGGTTATATGTATTTACTACATTTTGACTGTTTGGAACAAACTTCAAACACTTCTCAGAAAAATGGTGGGTGATCTCTCTATAAATCCCCATGTCTTAGGGTAGTCAAGAGCTCAGCAGATCCTGTTATTTATTCATTATTTATTTTTATCAACCACTGTGGTCCATCTTGAAGCAATTGCATTGCTGTGTGAAGGCATCTCTATGCTCCATCTGCTTACAAGACCAAGTAATGTTTTGTACTGGGTTTTGGGTTAGAGGGGTAGAGTCAAAGGGGGATTTATGGACAGACTCAGATTTCTATGCTCTTGTCCCTTTACCAGAAGTATGCAATTTGCTTTGGGTTGTGAGGTGATATTTAGTCTCTTGAACCTCTCGTTCTTGCACTGAATCCCCCCATTTGTTCTCTTTCCCTTTTGTAAGGAGTTGTATTAAGTTCAAACCCTTTAAAAAGGGGTTTATAGAGATTAGCAATACTGGTTTGAGATGGTGTAACTAATAACATTCACTTGTCTTAGATTTTACACATCTCTATACATAGAGCACATTGAATATTTTTCTTGTTATGCAACTGAACTTGAGGGCATTTGATTTCTATTGGTATCTATATATAAAAAAGTATAGATGAAGAAATGGAATATTTATGTTAAACATTGTCTCATCTGCACATCTAGAAACATAGCACAATTTCAACAGTAGCACATTATCACTGTTTTTACTTTTCAGGTTTTTTCTTAGTAAAAAGTCTGTCATCCAGTCCTCACTGTTACACAAGCATTTAGTTAAATTAGTTAAACAAAATCAGATTGTTGCTGGAACCATGGTGGAAATATTTACAGTAAAACTCACCTGGCTTCAAGTATTGTTCCAAAGTTGAAATTCAGCCCAGTCTTGAAAGTTCACAAAGGTTCATTAGCTTATTTGAGCAAAACGCAGGCTCGTTTTCAAGGAAACTTTGGCTGCTACTTAGTTCTAGATAAAGGGCACAGTATGATAGTGATAAGATTAAAATGGCTTGAAGGAAAACCCTCTGTTCCCTCTTGTGAAGTGGAAGAGAAACATTATTGTTTCGGTTACCCATTCAACACTCATAAAATCGGCCACTCACTTTCGGAGGGAGGTTTACTGCTTATGCTCGCAAATACTCCCCATGCAGCCAAAGGATTTACACAGCCAGCTCAGAAGAAAACACAGAAAGTGGGCTAGTGAAAGCATCACTGGTTATTTAGGGAGTTAAAATGTGTCCTATTTTGGAATGAGCAAAGTATATTCTACCTTAACAAGATATAAAAAGGGAAAACAGCACCCTCTAAATCCTTGCAGACTTAAAACTATTCCACATCATTATCATCACTTGATGGATTTATAAATTAATTGTTTCTTTTTGTTCATTAACCCAATGACCCAGATTTTACTGCAGCTCAGATGCAAACAAAAATCTTTCTAATCAGATGGGAATGGATGATTCTTAATGAAGTTTAAGGATACACTGAAACCCGTTCTGTCCAACCATGCCATATTGCATGTTACTGATCTGCAGAGTTATAGTTAGTTTGTCAAGATTAAACAAGGGAGGAATTATTACCCCCTCTGAGGCTTCAAACCAATTTTCAGTTTGTTTTGATGACCCTGGCCACCTCCGAGGTTCCCTGGAGAAAAGAAGGAAAGGAAATTAATAAATAGGGATTCATAAAGATGGCTGCAGCTCCAAACAGCATCCACTGTTCTCCCTTTTCATTCCTTAGTGTACTGTGAAGAAACACCGCCTCAACCATCTGAAAATATAATAAAATGCACATGTTTCTTTTATGTATGGAAAAGGTATGTAATTAGTTTTAGTCTAAAATAAGAAAAAATGGATACTGGATGATTGTATGCTCACTATAAAAAAGAAAACAGCACATGGACTAATTTTACTTAAGCTAAAAATAATACACAAGTGGAGAAAGCCAAACTTCAGTCTCCTTTTCTAGGGACTGTCAAGTATACATTTATCTACATTTTCATTGGCGGCTTGGGACAGGAATCAGACACATACCTTTACTGCTTAATAAATCATTATCTTTACCTTTACTGCTTAGGAAAAGAGGACCAGAAGTCTCAATTGAGAATTGAACCTTCTGATTGCCCACATAATTTTCAGTTCATTCCCTTGTTCCCTTTTTGAGTCTCCCAGCCAGCTGTCTTCAAGACAAATGTGGAATAGAGGATTTTAATCTTAAAGTAATGTGGATGCAAGGAGTGACTGCTCCATGACTCTGGCTCTAGAAGCTCTTCCTTGGTTTGTGATTAATTATATGAATACAACTGTGCAAATCATGATAATGTTTTCAGTAGGCAAGAAAGGCTTTTAGGAGACAACCTTGCTCTGGGACCTTCTGGGATATTAGAAAACCTGATGCAAATTTAATATGTATATATTCAGGTATGACCAAGTCCCAATATTACTTCTCTGTACTGCCTCTCTCTAACAGGTATGTGATGACATCAAGGAAAGTTCACAAAATACCAAGTTTGACTGTGGATGCTGTTTGATACTGTTCAAAAATGACAGAAAAAAAATGATCTCTAAACATAGATCTGCTTTATCTAAAAAAAAGTAGAATCCACCAGCTACATGCAATTTTTCTGCTTAAACAAGGCAATTTTCTCTCTTTCACCTCAGTCTAAAAGCTATCTTTCCTGATAGTTCCTCACAGAGTCACAGTAACATTTTTCAAACACAGTTAAAGGGCAACTGCAGAATACATAACTTGCATTTCTTCTATGTCACTTTGCAGATATACCTCCAACACATAAAATGAAAAAAAAAGTGTTGGCACTCACACAGGACCAGAAGAAAGACTACTCTGAATCACCCTTGGAAAAAATCCAATCAAAGCCAAAACTGCAACTGCAGCTGAGGAGATGAGTGGGAATATGTGAGTGGAACAGCTCTGCAGACACCAATGTCAGTGGAGAAGGAGAGGCAGGAGGTGCTGCAGGTGCTGGAGCTGAGGTTCCCCTGCAGCCCATGGAGGTCCACTGAAGTGCAGAGACCCACCTGCAGCCTAGGAAGGATTCCAAGCTGGAGCAGGTGGATGCCTAAATGACACTCCAACCATGTGGGAAGGACACTCTGGAGGAGGGTTCTGGCAGGACACATGGAGCGAGGAGCCCAGGATGGAGCAGGTTTGCTGGCAGGACTTGGGACCCCATGGAGGACTCATGCTGGAGCAGCCTGTTCCTGAAGGACTACAGTCCATGGGAGGGACCCACAGTGGAGCTGTTATCCATGGGAAGGACTCATGCTGGAAAGGTTTGTGGAGTACTGTCTCTTGTGGGAGGGACCCTACTTTGACTGGCAATAAATTAATTTCGCCCAGTTGAGTCTATTTTGCCTGTGACAGTAACTGGTGAGTGATCTCTCCCTACCCTTATCCCAATCCATGAGCCTTTCCTTACGTTTTCTCTCCCCTGCCCAGCTGAGGAGGGGAATGACAGAGAGGCTTTGGGGGGCATTTGATGCCCAGACAGATCAACCCACTACATCAACCAAGCAAACAAAATTACAGCGTGAAACAAAAGGAGAAAGGGAGAAAGAAAATGGAAGGGAAAGGGCAAAGAGAGAAAGGAGAAGAAAGAAGTGGAAAAGGAGATGGACCTTTTTGAGAGGTGGTGGAAATTTTCTTAAAACAATCCCTTTATTTATAAAAGATAAAATTTAAACGAGCTCAAAAACATAGATCTTCCATATTTATACCAGGTTACCCTTTGCAATACAATGACATTTTAAATCATGACTATGCAGTGTAAATAGTACTAGGTGGTCTAATTTGTATTATTGATTTAAAGTCTTTCTGAAGTCAGCAATCACTGAGTGAAAAAGGAATGCAAATTCAGAATATTTGTTCAGTAACATTTGCTTAGCAAAAAAAAATAAAAATCTTTAGACTTGCTACTGTTGCTCAATATTAAATCTGAGTAGCCAGGTCTGACTGATTTATGTGCTAAGTTATTAAACCTAAATCAAATAAACACATGGGAACACTAGTCACTCCATTTGCTTTCGCTAAATCCCCCTCAGGTTATTTCTTATATATCAGCAATGTGGCCAAGCAGACTGCAGGACTGTTCAAGTGTCATGCTAATATTTTGGCATCTTCAGTAAACAGTGACAAAGGGGAAGACTTCTTTTGACACTCTCAAAAAGTGTTTTGGAAGTGTTTATCCACATAATTGTGACAAGCTGTGTTAATTAATACCAAAGGACCCTTCCAATGTGAAGTTCCTAAAATTACACTCTTAGTGTCTTGAATATTTTCAGGACGCATTCAAGACACTATGAAATATATCTATATACATGAAACTTACACACATTTTCAGATTTGCAATTCTGCAGTCTAACTATATTTTCTGCTTCCAAGTTTCACAGTGACTAAGTTTCAAAACCAGTTTTCTTAATGAGTCTGAAAATGATTTTAGTGTAATTCAAGTTGAATCACAGAATGATTAATAGAAAGGTTTGGGTTGAAAGGGACCTTAATGACCATCAAGTTCCAGGCTCCCTGCCATAAGCAGGGACACCTTCCACTAGATCAGGTTAGTTGAAGCAGAATGTCCCTGACCATGGCAGAGACAAATTAAAGTTAAGTTAACCAAGTTAAACAGATTTAAAATATATCTTCAATCAAAAACACCTACAGGCATTGTCTGAGGCCCATTCCCAATGTAACTTCTTTGTACAGAATATTGCAAACCGTACATAAATTACACTCATTTTTATAAGGGTTTATAAAATGTTCTCTGTTGTGGAAACTTTCTCATACACAAAGAACTTCCATTATATTTTACTTCATCCTAATCCCACTTATGCTTGTCAGGATTCGTGAAAGCTCAGCGCTTTCATTCAAACTGTGAGGGAATAGATTTTAGAGGACTATGCCTTTTTGGACTGCATTTCTTTCAGGTTCATCTATGATGAAATAAATAGTCTGGACTCACATTGTTTCTCAGGGAGGATTACAAAGAGATTGTCCATATATAGGATCTCAGCCAGTGCAACAATTTCCCTTCCATATTCTTTCTTACTGGAACACCAGTATGGAAAGTTCATCTTATTTGCTGGAGGTTTACAGGCAGAAAATACTGTTTTCATATGAACATGTTCACCAATTGGCAGTTCCCATGGCTGTCATAGACACATAAATACATTACTGGTTTGAATCTCTAGATATGTGTTATGGCCTGTAAAATCACCACCATTTTTCTAAATTGGGATGTATCTGTGAAACTGCCTTTGAAGAAGTCTACCCATTGTTTCTGAAGACACATCTCATAGTGCTCTTCAGTGTGGCCCATTATCATGTAGGATTTGAAAAAATGCAGAATTAAAAGGATTTGTTTGGGCATTATATTCCCACTCCTATCACTGCTTCCCTCTAAATTCACAGCTAACCTGCATACTCCAAAACAGGTTATAAAGTTGCATAGAGTTACTTCTGAGGACTGACACTGCCAAGCATTTTTATTTCCTGCTATTTATTAATGAAAACAGTAGTTTCACAGAAAAAGAATATTAGTACTCAGTGTCTTCTTTCCACATAAAATACTGGCTTTCTTAAAAAACAACAAAACCCATTAATATTCCAATTCGCTTTCCAGATTTACCATTCGCTTTCCAGAGAACCTCTTCTAGTGTCCCATGTAAGCTGAGTTGGTTGATTTGTATTCCCAATGACTGGCTTCTTACCTAGACTGAAAAATACAAGTTACTGGAAACCTTCATGAAGGATCACCATCCTACTCTGAAGACCAAAAGCTGGCAGATTAAAATGGCAGTACATGTAGCACAGAAAATTCTCTTAAGAAATTCTCACATAAACTGGAGCCAAAGAAGAGATTTCAGCCAAAATATTTCAGTATTTGGATTGCCTCTAAAGCAACAGACAATATAGAAGAAACATTTACTATTCTGGAAAAAACACCTATTTTTAAAACAGCTTCCATTTTCCTATTAAAGAGAATAGCACTACCATAAAATAAAATACATTCAGCCTTCTGTACTGACCAGCAGGGAAAGTGAGGAATATTCTGCACATATCATCTACAAGTAAATCTTGCAATTAAATTGACACAAACTGCAGCCCAAGACCACCTCTGATTTTAAAATTTAGTCCTATCCATTCCAATTTGCCCAAGCCATTTTCAAATTCAAAAGAAGAAAGTTTCAAACCCTCAAAAAAACTGCAATATTACTATGGTGAACAACAAGTAACCATTTGCTAGTGCTAGACCTCTTTTCAAATGCCAGCATTCTGAAAAAAAAAAAGCATTTAAAAAAAAAAAAGGAATGTTTGCAAAACATAAATTATCAGTGGGCATCACAAACGGTATACAGAAACTTCCATAAAGTTTTGAAAGTTTTAAAGAAAATTTTAAGTTTTTGCCTCTGTAGCACAAAGTACAAGCTATCTTTCCCTCCTTTCCCTAATCAGAAAAGGTTAAGCTATGCTCTGAGCCACTTCTTTTTGTGTCAGCAAAGTAAAAGCACGGCTAAAATTTAAGATTTCATCTTGCAACAGGAAATGTCTGCCTGGAGTAAAAGATTTACTTTCTCAGCAACCCCGAATTTATGGTAGCAATTCTTTACAGTAGAGGGAAAGTGAAGTAGAGCAAAATGCACCAGGTGTTGTATGCAAAACTGCCAGGAAAGTTGAACAACTTCTTGAAAGGCTGTTCCCATTCTGAAGGGAAAGTCGTGGGTGTTTATTTGGAGATGTATGAGGTGCTCTCTTCTTGAGCACAGGTAATAGCAAGTGACAAGAGACAGTTTTCTGCTCACTTTTCCAAACCTCTGTCAGCCAAAATGCTCTCCCAGCTGCTGTTCCCTCAGGGACACAAACTAATCTGTGTCTCCCAACCCTTTACCAGCTCCTACACCGGATTCTTTCACCTTTTCCTCATTTCTCATTTTCAAACACTCAAAAAAACAGCAGCTGAGAGAACTGTTCTCGCTTTGTTGCCTCCAGTGAGGCTTTGCTGGGTCCTGTGAGGAGTCCCCGTGTGGGTGACTGTGTGTCACCTTTTTGGGTGGCAGCAACGGTTTTACAGTTGCTTCATTTCCCTTACAGCCCTAAAATTGGTGCACAAAGTCCCTCAGGTTTTAGGAAACTTAATTTCAGCTCTAGATTTTATTTGTTTAATTTTCTTTTTTACATTCAAATCATCTTTACTATATTTATTTTAATAACGCATTTTAAAGCACTGATGATCAATAATAATAATAGGATATTCCACAGAGAACAGTACTATATCAAGTAAGCATAATACTGGGAAAGCAACATTAGATGAATATATATCACTTGTTAGCAGGAAGAAAAACAATTAACTAGAAGGCAATACCATTATCTGAAAAATTCAGATGCTTAGCCATAAAAAGCCAAGAACCTCTTATAAGTAACTAAGAGGAATTGCAAATTTCTGAAGGTCTGCCACTTGATTTGTAGATTTAGTAGTTTCTCATGCTAACAAACCTCAGAGCATGAAAGATATGGCTCTTATTTCATCATTCACCTCCAAAGAACAAGTAAAACCGATATCTGTATAGGCATATACATAAGTAAAACTACACCTTGGGTGACTTTCACCAGGCAATAGCACTTCATTTTTTTTTTTTTTTATTTTTTTTTAAAGCTCTGAAAGCAACCAGTAGTCTCAACTTTATATGTCTATCTCTAAGTTAGAGCAGCAACAATATCATTGGGTAATTCTGACACAAAAAGTTGAGGTGGAGTTACCTCTGCTTTCAGGATGGAGGTCCTGGATAAGCCCCCTTGGTCTACTAGCTCATTTTTGAGCCTGCTGCTGAATTTATATTGAGTGTTAATGATCTCCAGCTAATTCCAGGTTGGAGTTAAGAGCTCACCACAGAAACTGACCTTTGCTGTCCCAGAGGAAAAGTGGGAGTGAAATGATTATCTGAGGCTATTTGTTAGGTCTGAAAACCCACTTAATGGATCAATAAATCAAACAGTGAATGAAGCTGGTTTTAAAAGCAGGTGTGTGGATTTTATTACTAAATGAGTGTTTCATGTGAAAGAATAGTGTGGATTATGTTAGACTGAATGAAATCAACTGAACCGTATCCTCTAAATTCTCAAATCAGGATGACATTTGTCCTAACTGTACCATCACTATCCCTTCTTATAAGAATTCAGTAAAACACCCTTGGACATGCAGCTTGTGCAAAATGTGTCAACATAACACACAAGTAATATTTAATTAGTTTTAATGCAGTACACTAGTAATAGCTAAATGTCTGAATGTGTATATGGGTAGAAGAGTCAAAGGGCTGTCAGGAAATGTCAAAGACTGTTTAGTACTCACATGTAGGATATTTTATCATTAAAGATAGAAAAATATATCAGTGAACTGCCATAGAAGAAAAATTATGGACAGGACAAAAGGAAGACAAGCTTGCTTAGAAAAATTAAGAGAAAGTGAAGCCCTAAACTGACTCAGTAAAATCATACTTTTTCAAACTCTCACCTCATTGCATGCTCATGTATTACAGTGGAATAAGGCCAGAGCCTTATTCTCTTCCATGTTACATAAATAAACACAGAACAAGTAGGTAGCATACAAACTTAGTTTTCACGTCACAGATCTCTTAAGACAGAGTATATATGTATGTCCCATTGCCCCAAGAAAACTTTGTATCAGCAGACTGGAATAGACTCTTGAGGTAAAGCCAAATCCTACACCATACCCACCCATATTATCAGAACTTTCCTCCACATAAATTTGTCCCAGACAGTACAATTTTGATCCTAATAATCATCCTGAAATAGCATTTTCCAAACATTTTCCAGTCCAGTTTCTAGAAATGCATTTAGTATAACCTCACTGGAAGGAAACCTGTACTTCCAGTAAATCTTTCTAAGCATTCAGAAAATATTAAATTGGGAGGAAAAAAATATTAAATTGTCTGTTAGGACATGATAAAAAATCGGTGTGAACCTAGACAATTACAGAAGCTGATTAGGATCAAATAAAGTCAGGTGCAAAATGCTTAGCTTAGATCAGGAAAATTGTATGCACAAAGCCAGAATAAAGAATGATTAAGCAGCAGCTGTTAAGAAGCGATTTTAAGGAGTGTCATGGATCACAAGCTGAACATAAATCAAAGTTGTGTTCTGGGGAAAGAGGCAGGCATCACATCAGGATGTATTTTACAATATGGCCTGTGAAAGACTGGAGATGGAGCCCTTCCTGTGGCTGTGCCAGAAGGCTTCTGGATGCTTGCCCTGGAAACACCAGACTGGGAAAGAAGTCTGAAAAGGTGTGACAGGAATGAGAAAACAAGGGGAAGGGGATGAGGAGACAGAGGAGAGGGAGAAAAGAAAGGCTGAAACTGAAGCTTCTCAATTAAGAGAAAACAGGACGAATGTGACAGCGGTGTTCAAATTAACAAAATAAACCAAAAGGAGAACTGCTATTAGACTATTTAGAGTTCCAACAGTAAATAGACATAAAATTATGGGCTTAAACTTCAACAGCAAGGATAAGTTATGCACTGGGGGAAGGCTAATAAAGCTATCTGGTGGGCCCAGGGAAAGGTGGGCCCTCCATCACTGGAAGCTCTCAAGACAAATGTGTTAAGAGACGCAGGCATACTTGATTCTCCCACTGGGGCAGGAGACACCTCAGAAGGCACTTTCCAGCCTTAAATTCGATTATCCTGTGATTCTACAAAACTATTGCCATCATATTATTCATCTCTTTAGAAACTATACAGCCACTACAGAAACAAAATAGAGGGAGAAGGGAGTGATGAGTTTTTTTAATAAGTTTCTTCTGACTGATGTGAAAGAGAGTTGCTGCTAGGCTCCTTGGTGCCTATTAAAGAAAGCTCCAGAGGGATACAAGTCTAATATTTCCCATTTTGTCTTCTTTTTCACCCTCACTATGATTCTTAGGTTCCCTTTTGTTTATACTAATCTTAGTGCATCACATCCTCCACAGCAATTTTCAAATACATCCCCTCAGAATAGTCCAAGAGATCCCCTGCGCCCTGCGTGATAAAGAAGCGCCAGGAATCTTTTTCTTCTTATTTCCCCTTTTTTTTTTTTTTTTAATGAACATGTTTTTGAGTTAATAATATGCTGAGGGAGCAGCTGCACTCAGCAAAACTCCAGCTATAAAACCCTGGAAAGCTTGTGTTTCTTTCACATCGTACTGCAGCCAAGCCAGCTGAGCCTACATCTGCCTCAAATCACTGGCAGGTAAAGTTTGTGTCTCGCTACAGGGATGTAGTCCCACTGGGTTATTTTATTTATTTGAAGCAGAGCAAACTGAAACATTTGGTTTAGCTTGAATTTGTGCTTCTCCCCAAAGTTCACATGAATTTCAACAAGGCTTTTTTTTTTTTTCCTTTTTTTTTTTTTTTTTTGCACTGTTTTGTTTCAACATATCTGTTTTTATTGTATCTGTTGCATATTTGCAGACACAAACAAAAGCCATAAAACTGACAGAGGACTGTGATGGCCCTTTGTGCTGCCCTCTGCTTCAAGGACCATGATGAAGGAACTCACAGTGTTTGTAAATTCTACACAGAAACTCAAGATGGGCAGCACCAGGGCAAATTCGAGTTAACAAACTATAAAACTAGTGGGATATTTATGCATATAACAGCAATCCAAGTATGTTAGATTTTCTCTTTATCCAGCCCTCAACCCTGTTAGCCTCTATTAGTTTTGACCTTCCCATTGCTATTTGTGTCCACATTCCCTTAAAACCATTTCTGTTCCCATAAATCCCTTCTGTACTGACTGAGTTTGTCCTCACAGACTGTCATTCAAAACATGCTGTGAAAAACTGGTTTCCAACCTCCTACATTTTGTATGCACATAACAACCAACTGATTTGGGGAGTACTGATTGACCAAATCATAATATAAAAGGCTAATAATGCCAGTTAAAGAAAAGAGTGGCCATATCTTATAAGATCTGTGTTTGTTCTACAGTCCTCCCTGCTCATCCTTGCTGATGTCCCTGCTTCCACCCCTCCCTGTCACCTGCTCCTCCTCATGGCTCAGGATCTTCAGTCACACAGATTTGAAGGTTGGCTTAAATAAGTTTCTTCCAGTGAGGTCTTCAGCACCTCTGCCTCCTACTCTGCCTTCTCTGGTGTAAATGACTTTATCCTACCTCAGGACAGCTCAGATAAAATTGCTTAAGGATTATTTTGATTTTCTTGTTTACAGTTTTTAAATTATACCTTGTGCTTAGCTTTCTATATGACAGTTCTATATTCTGAAGTCACCGAATCAACATGTTCAGCCAGAATAAATCATATAATATAGGAACTTGAACAATTATGGTAGAAGAAATAAACATCAATAGGTTCGATCAGATCAATTTAAAAAATATCAGAAGGCACTGATGGTGAATATCTGGTTGCTCCTTAACTATTTTGAGAGAACAAAGAGCAAATTTTTTGGGGAAAAGTTTGAAATTAATGAATTGATTTCACTATATGAATATAAGCAAGAAATTAGTGCCCAAACCCAGTGAAAAGACACAAATAAAACATTTACACATGGCTAAAGAATCCATTTTGCTTGTGTTTATAAATAAGGCCTGTACACAGTTGATCTTGGACATTGAACCTCAGTGAAAATGTGAGTCAGAAAGTGTGAATTAATGTCACCAGATGTAGCCACTGACCTACTGAAATTAAAAAGAATACTTGACATGTTATCAAGAACAACAATCTACAAATGAGAGCCACAGAGAGTGAATTTTCTACTCATTTTAAAGTGTTTGTATGATCTCAGTTTTCAAAGCTGACTTCCTGCAGCTTTTATTTTACTTCCATGGCACAGTAATTTATGACACAGGGATGAACTACAGTTGCCTGTTTAGCTCAGAGCACTTACACTGGTTACCTGTAGGCCAGTGTACCTGTGACCACCTTAGAGATCACAGCTCAATCTGAATTTGCTGTAGACATTAGTAGTAAAAATAAACAACACAGGCACAACATGAACTGCATGTATAATCTGGCAAACATAAGCATAAAAGTGCCAAATGATCTTTCATTGTCATGGACTCATCCACTCCTTTCCTTAGCTCAGGAATAACGTGAGGTGCATCTTGCTCATCTTACACACATACTGATCCTCTGAAAAATCTACGGTGGGTAAAACCCTATAGTCCCTCATTACAGCTTGCTCAAAAGCTTAATTATATACATAGTTGTCCACAGAAATCCAGGTGGGAGATATATTGCCTTGTATTATTTTCATCTATAGCACGTGATATCCCCTCTATTTCCAGAGGGTTCCAGAAAGTAACCACTAATAATCCAGAGAGCACTGTAAGCATTCACGGGTGATTTTCAATTTCCTCAAAAGTGCACCTGAATTACCTTTTTTCCAACCTGACATTTTGGCTCTTCCTCTCTTGTTCCTAGTTAATATTACTGCATTAACCAGAGGGACACAATAATCTTTGTGATAAACTCAAGAAAAAAGTCTTATCACCCTACTCAGTATCCCATATTATCTTCTTCATTAAGGATCTGCAAGAAAGATCTGATTTTTTTTCTTTTTCTTGCTTCAACTAACTTCTTATATATCTGTAGAACCATTGCTTTATGACTCTTTTGTATGTTTTCCTGATTAGTTGACTTCTTATGTTAGGGGGTTCAATTTTATTCCTATAAGATTGCACTTATACACTTTGCATGATTCCTTTTGTATTATCAGGACTGTGATTTATTACAGCCACTTGCTCTTGTCATTTTATGATTCAAGTTTGCTTGCCAGAATGATTGTGTTTTCTCCTTGTTTCCTTTTTTCCTTACTTTCCTTTCATAGACCTGGACCCAGAAACTGATTTTGTTGAAAGAGAATTCCTTGAACTGTCTGGTTCTGATGATTTACGGTTTTTTTATGATGGGGATAAATACTTATTAGGGATGAAGGTGAGTATTCATTTTACAAATAAAACATCTCCAATTTGACATCCCACCCTCTTTAGTGCAAAATGGTGACATGTATCTCACCACTGGGTCCCTTGAGTTTGTAAAGCTTCCTTTTTCCATGTTGTAACTCACAAGTGCTGACATATAAGACTCCAAATGTAAACCAAAGAAGCAAAGGCTGAGGATGTGTAAGAGGCAATTCTTAGAGATATAAAAGGAGAAAGGGCAAGATAAATATTGCCTGACAAATCCTTCCCCGAATACCACCGGTGGATTCACAGTGTGAATTATAGAGCACTTGCTATAGTTTGCTTCTTAACTTTCAAAAGGACTTCTTTTGAGACCTTCAAATTGACTATACAAAAGGTTCACAGTATTTGTTTGCCTTCATACACTGAAAATGTACAACAATCGCACAGATGGGCAGTTTCATGTGCTTTTCATTAAGTTTTGTTTTTTCTTTTTAAACACACCTTCTTTGCTCAAGCTAGTTTCTGCTGGTTTTGTTTTACGACATGATGGTTTATAAAATTTCTGCCGAACTGTGTTACTGTTTGATCATTATAAGAACAATCAGGGAGAGTGTTGCCAGTTACAGTTTTTCATCCCAGCCAAGTCACAGTGTGCATATGGTACAAGATATAAAGAAACACAAAGACTGATTAGCCTGCAAAGTGCAGCACAGTGGTCTTTACCAGTCATCATTAATGTCATAGTGGATTTTAAGAAGCAAGAGACTTTCCCCATAGCCATAGCAGTTTTGCACATAACCACAGGAAAGCCAATCAGAAATTATGCAACGTGTGTGAGCATGGTCTTCAGCCATAAGCTCCTTTTCAGAGAGAGGGAGATTATTCCTATCACATTTTCCTGCTAACAGCTCCTAAAGGTTCAGCAAACATGTGTCAGAACAGCCTTCCATAAGACTGAGCAGTGAACTTTTCCATGCATTTCCTGGAAAAGCTTCACTTCCTGAAAATGTTGCAGTACCTGCCTCAGAACACCTGAAGCCCCATCTGAAGTTTGCCACAAAATAAAAAAAAGAAAAAAAAAGAAAAGATGAAGATCACTGTCATCTTTGGACTTTATGTTATATATGGATGTGGATTTTAGGGAAAAATGAAGATCACAAAAAAAACAAGGCTAGAAAACCAATCTCCTGAAAATCCTAGAGACCTCCCAGTTTTTTGTGTTTTATAACCAAATGTAACAGTTCTTTCTGATTCTGCTTTGCCTTTTTTTTTTTTTTTTCCAGTGGGCAATGTCTAAGTTCACATTGATCTCTATGTATTAAAGACTAATCTCATTTGACACCCATCTAGGAAATTCTTTGTGTACTTAACCTATTCTGCATGTGCCTAAAAAGCATCTCTTCAGCAGGAACTTTCAGAAGGTGAGTCCTCATGAAACTGCTCACAGAATGACTTTTAAATACTTTTCTTGCTAAGGAAAAAATCTCTTTTCAAGCAGTCAACACACCTGTATGTCTGAAAAGAATGAGCAACAACTTATAGCATGTTTTCTGCTACATTGGTTAGTATAAGAAACTGACATTTACAGGTGTCAACACTCATACAGAGCCACATCACCTGATGAATTGTCTGCAGAGTGCTGCAGTCGACACAACTCCATCACAAGCTTCAAAAACTGTGCACATACACCCTTCCTGTCTGCTGCCTGGCTCTCTGAAATCATTTAGGGCCCTCTCAAAACATTCGTGACTTTTGGGAAGTGGTGGAAGAAGACAGAAAGTTCATAGGCAGCAAATTAATAAAGAAAGCTCTCACATAACTTCTCTGTCAGATGACGTTCTTGAAGTGTCTGATGAATCATAATCAAATGTATGTGATTAACAGAAGGTGACTCCAAATATATGGAGGCCAAATGAATTTAGTGGCTTGTAGCCACATTGTTTTGCATTATGAGCCAGTCGGACCTCCCAAGATAAGCAGTGCTGAGCCAAGTCTGAATTTAAATAGGAGATCCTCCAAGGAAAACTGAGTGCATGTGCTGAAGGAAATAGCACTGGTAGCCCTTGTCTGTCTGAGTTACTACTGAACTAAGGCGCTTGCATGATGCCAACAACACAGGACTGAGACTGTAGAAGAAACCCAGATCTTTGAATCCTAGCTCCTAGAGGTCATTAAAAATCCTTTAACAGTTTTTGTAGAATTAATGATCTCCATGTAGCCGAATTTCATGCAAGCTCATTATAATGCAGCAAATATCCTGGCAGTTTGGAGCAGATATGATATTTTGTTGTTTTCTTTCACTTCTTCCCCATTAACTTTCACAAAGTCTTACTGTAAGGAGTTGCAAAGTTCTACTCAAGAGGTGATTTCTCTCATGTTCCAGTGTTAAATAACAAGATTATAGCTGAAATCACATTAATTATTTTTTTAAGCCCTGTGATTTGTTTCTTACTCACAAAGAGTGCCTTTAGCTAATCTGTTTGGAGATTTTTGTTCTAGCATTGCATGAAGCTAAATAACTTGTGATTCTTAGAGTAGTTTAGTCTGGAAGGGTCATCGGGAATTCATATAGTCTAATCACCTGTTCAAACTAAAGCCAATGTCAGAGTTAGATTTGGGTGCCCAGGGCCTCAGAGCAATTTACAGATACAAATCATGCTCTCAGAATTTGATATATCACGTGAAACAAACAAACAAGCAAAAGCTAGGGAGAATTTTTTGGTCTTTACTTGTTTTGGAAAAACCCTGTGCTCTGGCACTCCACAAATCCCTGTTTAAACATTGCCCCATTTTGTTCACACTTGAAACTGTTTGTGCATTCACAGCCTAATTCAGAGCAATAATAGTTATTGTTAATGCCAGTAGCTCAGAATGTTCACTGGCATGAGTCTGTGAAATATACAAATAAACTGAGGAGAGAGAGAGAGATGAAGAAAATGTAGAATACATCAAAAACTTCGAGGCATGGTCATCATGTCAAGAATAGCAAATGAGTTTTTTGACACTCCTCTGAAAACTGCAGGTAATTGTCTCCCATGACATGGGTGTTATGTAAATACATTCATATTTCTGGTGCCAAGTGTAATGCCAGTTACTTGTAGATTTTATTAGATTAGGAAATGTTCCTGCATAGAAGATGCAATTAGCAGTACCTCAGGGGAAAAAAAGAAAGAAGATACATGAAGAGAAAAAGGTGGGAGAGAATATGGATTTGTATACCAAATACTACTGAGAGGACTTATATACAGCATATTTGTCCTTTATATAACTGCAATACATGGATTATTCATTTGCTCATCCGTTATTAATCCTAGAAGTGTGCTCCTCACTGCAAACGCTCAGAGACAGTCTGGGCTGTAAGCTCTATCAGCCAGACTCCGAGGAGCCAGAAGGCACCAGGAATCTGTGGGATGGGATCATTCAGACTGGGTTTGTGCACGGTTCCGTGCATTTGCTATTTAATAGTAATTCACATTACAGCTACTGTGGGACAAAGGGAACTTTTTAGGAGCACTTTGAGTGAGAAAAGGATGATTCCTTTGGCTATGACGAATGTATGGTGGTGAATATCTAGCCAGCACCATTTCCTGACTTCATACTAGGGGAAAACATAGGTTGCATCATCTCCCTGCCCTTCCTTTCCTGCCTGCCATGGAAAGGAAAGAGAAATGTAGGCCAGAAGGGCTGTGGGTGATGGGACACAAGGATAGCATGAGATGCTGCAAACAGCACCAGCCCATACACAAAGTTTGTGAGGACTGGGATACTGATAGCCTTTCTGACCAAGTGACTTAACAAGGAAAATGAATGGAAATGAGTAAAAGTCACAACCAGCACGTGCCAGAAACCAGCACAGACACACAAGTAGTCAGGCTCTTCCCACTAACACAGAATATCCAGCAGTGACAAAACCGTGCTTCCATCTATATTTACTAAACATATCTGATTCTATCTCCTCTTGCTCACATCTCTGCAATCAGACCTCTGCTTCAACTTGCTGAGTCCTTGAAGTGTTATTTGGATGAGCTCAGCAAATCTTTGAGGCACACCTTCCTGCCAGCAGCTGACCACCATGCCTGCCAAGTGATGACTGCCAATGCTTACTGCTTCTTACCTTTTGTGCCATTTGGATCTGGTTCTGTTCTTCATTTCTGGTCTCCAACTCAAAGAGGTAACCTGTAATTCATCAGCTTTGGGGAAAATATGTGTGATCTCATGAATCCTGGATGTTGTAAAGTATTGTTTTGTTGGTGAGGAGACAGAGGTCTGTACACCATTAAACTAGTAAAACTTGCAATTTTCCAAGGGTTTGCCAAGCAAGTCCTGAATGCCTCAAATCTTCCACAATCTGTTTGATATATCAGGAGGGAGATGCAGTAAACTATCCATGAGGGTAGCTAGCACAGATCATAGCATCAAATGAATGACATTTATACACTATAAACTTACTTTAAATACCCTGCTACAACAAGCACTCTAACATTAGATAGGGCAAAGATGGAGAATACTGATTGTGACCATGTGTAGAACAAGGACAATTTCTTTATAGCATTGCGTTTCTGTTCTAATGCAATTCTACCACCCAACACACACACATATGGATTTCTAAAACATTATCTAATATTTAAAAAAGCTGCCATAGCAAGAGCCAGAAAATGAATAGGTGTAGGTTTGTTTTACATTGTGTTAGGGGTTTAAAATTAATTGGGGGTGGGGAAAAGTTATATTCCCTTCATGGATTCACTGGATCACAAGTTTTCCTCTCCACCCTAAGAGCAATTCCAAAATTTATTCCAGAATAATAATGGACCATCAGTGCCTCTGTTTCAATATTCCAGAAACTGGCAGCCTTCAGAAATAAACAATGAAGTCATGGCAGAACCATTAGAGAGCTTTTATTCTCCTACTCTGCTGTGGCACTGAATATATTGGAGAAAACCAATTTACAACAGGACAGCAATAAGAAGGGAAAAAGACAAGTTTCCCTTTACACCTGAGTTCAGTGATGGTCATGTATTAGTTCATAGTTCTACACTGATACAAAGGCCTTATGCAAATGTTGTGTACTATATGTGTAAAATATTTGAAAAGCAGAAGTAGAACATTCACCTTTAAACTCCTGCATTTGGTATTTGCTTGCATCTTTGCAAATTCCACTAAGAGCAGGGACCTACTGGGAAAGGAAAACCCACAATGATCTTCTGCTCAAACCTTTATGACAGAGACTCGTCATCCTTCTCATCTATCATCTACAGCTCCAAATAAAATCCCTGTCAAGGCAACTGTTGCACACTTTAATTCAAACTGGCTGTGTCTTGCTCTGCTTCTTAAATCTATATGCAATTAGATTTTCTTTTCAACTTACTGAGACCTTGGAGACCTTGTTATTTGGATGATTTCAGCAAATCTCTGAGGCACACGCTCTTGACAGCAGCCACAGTTGAATCTTACACCTATGAGAAAATTATGATTGACAAGCTATATAATGTCTGTAACATAACTCTACTGGTTACGCTTTCTCTGCCTGATCCCCCAAATGGTTATTCAAATTTAAAAAAGAGTCTGAAGAGAAAAGCTGAGCACAGCTCATGTTGCATATCACAAAGCTACCCACCTTATGAAAATCCAGCTCCAAATGTGCCTTTATACTCATTATTTGGGCCAGTGATTATGCTGAATCTGTTGTTTTTGCACTTCCTATGAAAAACTGCAAAGGTCTCCAGGATATTCTCAGAAAAAACAAATCATCTGCATGAGTTTCATCTTTTTTTGTCATTTGTTTTTACCCCTGTCATGGTTTAACCCAAGGCAGCAACAAGGTACCATGCAGTTGCTTGCTCACTCCCACCCCTGCCCTGGTGGGATAGCGAGGACAATCAAAAAAAGGTAAAACCCATAGGCTGAGAAAAGAGAAGTTTAATAATTTTTAAAAAGTTAATAATAATCATAATCATCACAATAGTAATGAAAAGGGAGAGAACAAAAGGAAAGAGAAGAATAAAATCCAAGACAGACAAGCGATGCATAATACAATGCCTCCCCACTGGCTGCTTGATGCCCAGCCCATCCCCAAGCAGCAAAGAGCAACTTCCAACCAACTTCCCTGGTTTGTATACTGAGCATGACAACCTGTGCTATGGAATAAGCCTTTGAGCAGCTCAGGTCAGCTCTCCTGGCTATGCTCCCTCCCAAGTTCTTGTGTACTTGCTGGCTGACAGAGAGAAGGAACCTCAAAGTCCTTGACTTTGCAACAACCGCAACACCAATGTGTTATCAACACTGTTCCCATGCTAAATCCAAAACACAGCTCTGAGGGACAAAATTAACTCTAGCCCAGTCTAACCCAGGACAAACCTCTACCCCAAATTGGTGTTGTCAGGCCAGCCCGGGCATGCAGCATCTGTGCAGTATCGGCTCCAGCCATCTTGAAAATCTGCACAAAGAGGACTGTTAAAAAGGTGGGAGGAGAGAGGATTTTGGCCAACAGGACCCTCATCAAAATGCTGAACTTCTACCCGAAGAAAATGCCATGGGATCTTTAAGCATGAGGCAGATGTTTGCACATTTCCTCATCCAGTTTCCTTACCTTCTGAACAAGGAAGGGCAGAGTCAACGTTGCCAGAAACTAATCTTTGGGCCCAGATATTGTATGTATTCTAAACTTAATGACTAGGTCTCTGAATTATTCCCTCTGGGTTTAGATTTTAAAAGGCCATTGTGGTTTCTGCCAGCTGTTAATGTCAGAAACAACAATATTGCTGTTAGTGTTCAGCAGGTAATATCACTTATTTCATGCAGTGGGTTCTGTTCCAGATTGGGATTGAAATTGATTTGTGTTAATGATTTAACTTGTTGACAAATAAACATTTGACAGGAAAATACATAATATAATCCTGGCAAATGAAACCATGCCTTTGGTTTTGTCTTAAATTTAAATTCAGCTGTTTATTACCCCACCATTTGCCAGAACTGGACAGTAAACTGCTTTCATATTCAGAAGAATGTTTCAATTTAAAATTTACATTTAAAATTGCAATAAGATGCTTGAGTTCATTCTTTTTGAGGAAACTGTATTGCATTACATTAGCTACATTGTTAGAGAAATGCATTCTGCTTCCTGTATCAGCTTCAATTAGCTGGGTGCATTACTCACCCATTTTTATCATGGAATGTTAACATTAAAATTAGTGTAATTCCAAGTTTCACAAACCACAGCGGCAAAACAGACTGGTTAGATGCTAATTATTTAAATACTGCATCCTGTGCATAATGAATTTCTTACCTACAGTCATGATATATTATTGACAGTTTGGAAGACTAACTCTATTGCTGTCCAGCACCATTCTGAAATATAATTTATAGCTGTTATTTGGAGAACTATATCGAGTACATTAAAGCCATATGGTGCTGTGGTTACATCCCCAAGAGATGCCTCATCAGTTAAAAGAAACATTATGATCAATATGTATATTACTCATTTTTAATAGAGTGTACTAAGCTGTAGAAGATTATTGTTCCTGCCAGTTACTTGAAAATATGAGGTGCAACAATTTTTTTAAGATTGTTGGAGAGTTGCAGTATTCTCAAGATATAGAAAATATGTCTTTGTTTTTTTATGTTTAGAACCTGAAACATTCTCTAGCAGCTGAAATCCCCCAGAAAATAGTCTGCCTAACTAGACAAGCTAAAACCTATAAAAGGTAAAAACCCTATTTGAGTTGTAATGCTCAAACAGTTTGCTAAATACGGCTTCTCGGAAGGAAAGGAAAAGAGAGCGCGAGAAAGAGAAAAAGATGAGAACATTGTTTGTCATTTCTCTTGGCAAAAGGACACAGCATTTACCACAACTATGAATATTTCACTGATAGAAATAAAAAGCGGCAAGCACTACAGTGATTGTTGCAGCCTTCGCAATCAGAGAATATTGGATGTTTAAGACTCATGTTACATATACTCATTCCTCCATACACTGAGAAAAACACCACATAAATACCAAGTATTTCACTAACCTCTGGCCTGGTGGAGACCTTTGCCACTGCAGACACAGAGTAAAACTATACTGCCTAGCAAAGGGTGCGAAGCCACAGGCATGAAAGACATAAATAAATTTTAAAAATCCCACAAAGCCAAATTTCAGTTATTCAATCAGATAAAGCAAGTGAGGGGGAATAGTTCAGAAATAGCAGAACTGCAAATAGTACAAAATTGGGTGAGAAGAAGATGAGCCAAGGCCACATTCAGTGACAATTCAGGTCCTGCTTTTTGAATATTATTTGGAACTTTCACCCCTTTCTGCTTCAAAATCTCATTCAATGAAAGACCTGAGTTACTTTACCTTGAAATGGGGAGGATCAAGGCCACTCAGCAGTCAGTCAGTTACGCTTCATCAACTTTAAACATCCTTTCTAAAAGAAGTTCCTTATGATTAGGTGTGACTGCATGTTCACAGGTTGATTTGTATTTCATTCCAAGGAATTTTCAATGTTTTTTTGAATGCATGCTTCAGTATTTTCTAAAAACTAACTACTTGAGAAAAAAAACTACTTTCATTATGAAAAATTATCATAGAAATAAAGTATCAGGATACTGAAAGAAACACCATAAGGGCAGCATGATAAAAACCCTCATGTCCCTTTAATCCTGTTAAATGCCTCAGCTGGACTTCAGCTCTCATGATGGCGCACTGGTTTTTCCCATTTATGTGTTCCTCTCCAGGAACTTCAGCAGTCTGATATTTATTAGTCACTCGTCTGCCTTTGATAAACCGGGGATGCCACAACTCCCTGGGCAGTTAAGCAGCTGCAAAGGACAGGACTGTCAGATCAGAAATACCACTGCACTTCTGAGGATGGTTGCAGTAGAGAAACACATCATCCAAACCATCCCATTTAAATGTCCCAGAAATCCATTAAAAAAATGTGAAACCACTCTTAGAGACAGTGGGAGCTAACGTTAAGCAGAGTTCCTAAGCATACATGCATTTTTCTAACTAATTTATGTGTTCTTCCATAATCCTCAGCTTTATTTATTTCCAAACCTTCTCTCCCATCTGTTCCCTTCTGCATGATCTATATATTATCTTATACTACTTATCCCTGGCAGATTTTTGCTTCCTCTCTCTGTTCCAGTTACTTTAATGATGCCAATACTCTCTGTATATTCCTAGTCTCTTTGTTTTCTTCATGATGCATCTTGCATTCACACAGACACCTTCAAATACTTATCAACCCCTTTGACCCTTCCACAATAATCCAAGTTTTTATTCCTGCTTCACAAATGTCCTCTCTTAATAATTTTTCACTTATTTCTTCCTCTTTTAGACCCAGACTGCAGCTTTAGTGAGGAATCCAGTCCTTCCTTCCTTCCTTCCTTCCTCCCTTCCGTCCGTCCTTCCCCTTCCCCCTGTGTGCCCTGTGAACTATTTGCTAAATGTGCTTAAATAACTGTTGCATTAAATGTCTCTGCATATCATTCAGGTTTTAATCTACCTCATGTCCATGGTACCAAATTTTGCCTGTGGCACTAGAAGTGTTCCTGCAAAAACTGCTTCTCTTATCCTTTCTCAACACTAATTTAGGAGTACTGCTATATTTTGGATTGAATAAGCCTAATCTAGTACTCTTATTTTTAATGATGGAGAACACTTTCTTCCTCTGGGAGATAAAACAGTCAAATTATAACAAGCTGTTTTGCCTTGCTGCTTCAGGCTGCCTCTGGTCCAAAAGATGAACTCATAATAAAGCCTCACCTGACTAAATCATCAAGCACATCACTACTGAAGAGAGGAGTAGAAGGCTGCAGGGTTGAAGAATAAGAAAGCTTGCAAAAATCAGCCTGTGTACAGACAGAAATAACACTACCTGAAGTTTCCATTTTTGTTTAAAAGAGACACAAGTCAGTACCCATTTGGAGAGAATTATGAAGAAAAACAAAATAACCAAGAATAGACAAGCAAAACACCAGAAGGAAACTTTATACAGGCTCTGGGCTCTCACCATTTCAGGGACACTCAACTGCCAAACAACGTCTTTTTTTCCCCTCTTCCCAAATCTTTTAGTGGAGGCAGCAGTTGACTCTGTAAAGAGAGATGACCACAGGAAATAAATGTGATAAAACTAAAGAAAAGCCTTCATATTGTTACAGAGAAGAAAAGGGATGAGATGGGAAAGACACAGTTGCTAAACAGTGCTAGCAGCACAGCTCAGTTGCAGTTTTGCCAACAGACTGTAACTGAGGTTTTAGTGAGTGCTCAGAGTCCAAATAAAGTGTCAAAAGACAGTTATAACACAAAATTAAGAAACCGTTTTACATAGAATTTAAGACTGGAAGGGCAGATCTCAGACAGCATCTACATTTAATGTGATACCTCTACAGTCACATTTCAAACTATAATCAAAATATTCTGTGCTACATAATACAACAAGAAACATCACTACAATTGAACAGATGGCATGGATGTATCCCGTAGCATTCCTAGTCCAACACTGTGAATGTTGATGGGAGAGGAATAGTCTGCAGACAGAGGCCAGGCTCACACGACCCTCCTAAACAGAATCTCTTTCTCCACTGATCTCATCCAACAGGCCCTTCTTCTGTTTTCATATGAGAATTAAAATCAAATGAGTATCCATAGAGATTAAATTGGATACATGAATAGTAGCTTCTACCCCTACAGTGACAAGGCTATGCTCAAAAAATTACTCTTTATCAGCTGCTCTGAATTAGCAAGTCAAAAGAATTACACCATTTGAACAGGACAGAGGAGAACTGCTAAACCTGGCAAAGACAAAAATAGACTTTGTAGGCCAAAAACAATATCACGAGCCTAATATTAGCATCTGATGTTCCCAAAGGTCCAGGACTATGTCTTAAATATAGGACCTGGAATCACTCACCATCTCCCGGTCCCAGATGGATCCCAATTCAGTTCTATCCAGGCTCCATGTCAGGGTGAGAGTTGAGCTCATGCCACCTGCCTGTCAACATGATTTCCAGGGCAAAAATAATTAACAAACCTTGCCTCAGGGCTTGGTACAGATCACATTTACCCCTCCACCTTGACAGAGCCTTTAAGCTCTTCAGTTGAGTAAACACCACCTGCCTGTGACAGGCCAAACACCAGAGAGCAGCAAGGCAGCAAGCACACTTACGCAACAGTCAAGTTTTTGTTAGAAGGCAAAAAAGTGCCACAAGCTGCAGTTTGAACAGGGCACTGAGAAATCAAACTCTATTACTAGATACAGGCACAGCATTGAAATAGCTCTCTTAGCAAAGACCTAGCTAATTAAATAAGCACAGAGCCCTTTCACTGCTATTAACCAGCACAGACTGCGAGCATGGTCTCATTTTCCAACATGATCCAACCTATGTCTTGGCTCCTGGCTGCAAGGAAAATAAGAAAGATTCTGACAGCCTATAATTAATTATTTTATATCAGTTACACTTGCATGAATCTGGAGTAAATTCAGGGAAGAAAATGGAGATATTTCTGATTCCAAGACATATAATTCAGGTAAGAATCTGACCACCCAATATGCCTGCAGAGAAACTTATGCCCACTTAGGCATGAGTCACATGCATTTAGGCGGCCAGCTTGCACCTGGCTGGTCTACAATTTCTACCACTTCCTTTTTTTCCCCTGTCAAATCTTCCTCCCCTCAATAAATGCAATTCATGTTGTTTTGATGGATGGCAAAGAGCAAGTTAAATTCTTGTCCCAGTTTTGTATGTAGAGTTGTCAAGCATCAGAAAGGAGTAGCCAAAAAAGCACTGCATATCATTCTGCAGATCATTAACTGGTAATGTAATCTGCCCTTTTCTAGGTGTCACATCCAAGAAAAGACCACAAAATTAGAAGCACAGAGCAGGGAAGTACTCAGTGTTCTTCTCCTTGCCCTGTGTGCAAGCACTGGAGGGAGCAGCCAAGCACAAATCAGCGTTTCACACAAAATGTCTCAGAACCTGATAGCAGATCCAAACAGCTCTTCAGCATCACGCACGCTGAAGTGCTCATGTAATTTATCTATTATGATAATCTGGTTTTCATCTAACCTAATGATTCAACTGTTGTTTCATTTAAATATTTGGCTGGCTCCTCACTCATGTCAAAGAACATGCACACTTCTCTATTGCAAGGACACCATTAACCTAAGCAAAATGTCATGAAAAAGGAAGATGAATTTCCAAGGAAAAGAAACAGTATTCACTTTCACAGGAGATTCTCTCTCACATTGTATGTTTAAAAACAGTTAAATTTTTTAACATTTAGAAGGAGAAATTCTAACACTCTTTGAAAGGATCACTTTCAACACTATCCTTAGGAAGCAAAGGGCTTAGTTTTTGTTTTCTGGATTTTGTTTGTTTGCTTTTTAAAACATATCTACAGTAATGAGTCTTTTTTCTAATAGTCTTACAGATTGCTCTCCTGAGACCCCAACTGGAATACTGTGCTGGTGTCCCAGCAGGACATGGAGCTCTTAGAGCAAGTCCAGAGGAAGGCCACGAAGTTGATAAGGGAACTAGAGCACCTCCCCTATGAAAACAGACAGAGAGTCAGGACTGTTCAGCTTGGAGAAGGAAGGTTGCATGGATACCTCACAGCACCTTTCAGAATCTGCAGGAGCCTACAGGCAAGCCAGGGAGGGACTCTTCATCAGGAAATGTAGTGATAGAGAAAGGGGGGATGGCTTCAAATTAGAAGAAGGGAAATTTAGCTTAAATACACCAAAGACATTCTTTATTGTGAGGGTGATGAGGCACTGAAATAGGTTGCCCAGAGAAACCATGGATGCTCCATCCCTGGCAGTGTTCAAGACTGAGCAAACTGGTCTTGTGGAAGGTGTCCCTACCCATGGCAGGGGTGTTGTAATTAGGTGATCTTTAAGGTCCCTTCCAACTGAAAACATTCTCTGATTCCATGATAATCATTGTAGCAATGGCTATTGAGCAAGGGACTGTCAAATCAGTAAAGGCCACAATAAAGACAGCAGAAACCACAAGGCCACACAACATTGCTAGGGACATTTCTCCTGTCAAATATTCCTTGAACTGGCTCTATAAGGCTGTGTCCAGTCCAAGAAAGCATCTTTAAAATAGAATAAATGTTACATTCACATGCCCACTCTTGTCTTTAAGCACTGCTCTTTCAAAGCAGTGCTGTGCCAGCAGCATTCATCATTTGCTCAGTTTATCCATAGTGCACCTGTCTCCTGCAAGGTTAGGGAGAGCCTCCTGTGTACCCAAATGTTCCCAGCTCCAGGTTCCCTCGTGATGCAAGTGATGTTAGAAGACTCAAATAGCCAGTCAGCAAGTGCAAGATGGTGGAGATCTCCATCCACAAAATGCTGTTAAGCATCCTTACCCTAATTATGAGGTTTGTGGGGTTTTTTTTCAGTTTTCCACTTCAGTTTGAAGTAGTCACTCAAGTTACAAGTACCATAAAGAAGTTCCTGTCCCTTTCAACACATGAACTAGAGGATATAAATTGCAATTAGAAGGCATAATTAAACCATTCTCCACTTCTCTTGCTCTGCACCAGTGCAGTTATGCTATGTTGATCCTCATTCAGAGATGCAGTGCTGCAAAAGGAAGCAGGAGAAGTTAGTAATGACAAGTTACCAACTCAGATATTCTGTTAAGAATGTAAAAAATGCATGTGTTGCAGGAAATAATTCACTCAGTTTAATAGGCAAATGCCTTGAATATGCCTTTTGTACCTCTTCATTATGCATTAATTAACAGTTTTTTAAAAACTGGAAGCAGAATGGACTCAAAAGAGAAGTAAATTGGGTCTTATTCTGGCAAAAAAAACCCCCAACCTGGATTTCCTAAGTGTTTATTTAGCACAGTGCTATTTTCACAGCTCATTGCAAATTTTACAAATGGTCTTTTTCACTAAAAATTTTCAGGCCAATTCTGTTAAATATAATAACTGAAAAGTTTCCAGAGACTCACCAATTTCAAGAAGTTTTTCTTTTCCTCATCAAAATTTTCTCTTTTGCCTTTGTTTCCCTTCCATCCCGTAATTTAAACCAATATGTGGAAGTTCTACTTCTAAATAAATCTTTCTTCCTATTGCTTCCAATATCATGTGTGTTTTCTATACAGTTCAGTCATTCATGTTTTAGATGGTTTTGTGAGGTTTTTGAGGTAGATATTACTTTCCTCAGTCTTCTCATCATTATAGGCTTCCTCTCACGCCTTAGATGTGTGGACATGCCCGTGCTGACAGTCAGGTGCCAAAAATCAGACACAAGCCAAAGATCCTTCCTTGGGGAATTTTCTGGTACGAAAACTGCTAGAACTTAGGGGCACATGGACTGAGATTGAGCTGAGCTTGCCATAGAAAGCATTACGAAACTCAAGTGCCAAATCTGCAGGAACACCACAGGCTTTGATGTCTCCTGGGCATAGTCGTTGAGGGTTTAACATAGCCAGAGCACTTAGGGGCTTGTTTTTGCTGATGGTCCCCGACTTTTCCATGGGAGCTTCAACTTCCAATGCCCTCATGGTTTACCTGTCAGATTTCAAGCCCTCAAAATCCACCAGATGTGGATACTGACAAAGAAACCCATTAATCTTGAGAAGACAAACAGAAAGCAAATATGAAAATAACCTTGCATACTGGCTAAAAGTTCCCTCTGATGTCTCCCTTTGGAAATAGAAAGAATGCAAGACAGAAATTCTTCTTTCTTATTCTCTTATGATCTAAGCTTTTTTTCTCAGTCACACTGAAAGGAATTGACTTAATTACACTGTCAACTCTTTGCTTTCAACTACAGCAGTTGGGATGAAAAACTAGTTCATTCTTACCACAGAGATCTTCCTACAGCTCTTTGTTTGCTTTACCTTCTGCAAAGTAACAGCTTGCTGCTGTGGTATTATGTCAAAAAAGCACATATTATTCCTTAGTCCCTCGATTCCAAACCCTCCCCATCCTCTGGCTGGGCTTGGTCCTGAACCACAACTGATGATTTCTGTAGAGCACGCAGCCAGCTGCTGCAAAGGCACTCAACTTATTTGCTCAGCTCCTGCTCTCCTATTTCCTGAGCAAAAGGTTGGTACCCAGGAGCTCTAATTGTTGGTCTCTGTTCACCTGCAAGATACCAAGAGAAAAAGCATAAACAGTACTTGTTCTACGAAACACCATATACTGGAAAATACATACTATAACTATGTCATTAATAGATCTGTTAAGGTTGGAGAGAATAACTAAAACAGCCTATAATTTCCCTGACAGCTCCAGCTGAAGGGCAAATTTCTTCTGCCTGTTCTGCCCTGTGGAGCTTTAATTGTATTCTGTTCCTAGAGGGGCAAATTATACTCTCAGTTACAACCACAATATAATTAAAGTTAATGGAGTTGCTCTGGTCTAATTGAGGGCATAGTTTATTGCAGCAAATGTTACATTACAGTAAATCATTGAGAAGGATTTCAAGCTTTATATATCACTCAGTTTCCACAAATCTGAGTGAAAAATCTCTAACTAAAGCTCCACTCTCTTCGAAAAAGGTTGTCCTCACTGAAAATCAATGACTACACAGTAAGCAGATAAACATAATAGCACATCCGCCACTTCCATCAGCTTCAATCACTGTATTATTTCTTTGGTGGCTTATGGGGATTTTGGCTGTGATTTGTTGGGGCTTGTGGGGGTGTTTTGTGATCCATTTAAAATTGTTAAAATGCAAGGAATCCTATTTACAAACTTATATCTAATAAAGAAACTGTGCCACAAACAAACATGCTGTTAATTCCTGTCTGTCTGTGCATGCGGAGCAGAGTGAAAGGCCTTGTCTTCATCTCAAATATTGAACTACACTGCAAGCAAAGGCATAATTTCATCACCTGTGGACAGTACAAACACAGCTGAGTTTTAAGCCAACCAGTTTGGGTGCCAGTAACAGCAAAACCAGGACAAATTTGCCCCTTTAAAAAGCATTCAGTGAAGTGTGACTTTAGATCCCAAGACTGGCTGCACTGACTTCTCTATGAACCCCACAGTCCCCACAGCAAACCCAATGCTTTATGTCTCTTTTCTGCAATGACACCTTTCAGAGTAGAGTGGATGAGATCTAGAAAATGCAAAGTGAAAAGTCTTCAACGTTACATTGTCACATCAATTTAGGCTGCATGAACCTGACTGGAAATCTATATCACCTTGTCCTTACAGAAAATCCATTATCACTATCACAGTCCTACAGTTCTGCCTTTGCTATCCCTCCAATTTATCAGAGGCCCATTAACCTAAACCACCATAGAAGTAAAAAGCCTGTGCTTCAAATGCTTGTAGACAATACTGAGATTCGATATCTTAAATATGTTGTTATTGTTATTAATTTAGGTTTAACAGTAGCTGTTTGCATTCTGGTAATTACCAAAGATTTGGAAGAGATAAGAGAGTATTTTTAATGTTCAGATTATATAGTCAGTGCTCAGAAAAGCTTTTTCCTTTCATTTAATTTTGTCTCTCTTCACTCTGCACTTTAACACCTTTTAGAGACAGAGTATTTCATTCCCAGGTCTGAAATAGCTGGAAACACTTCTTTTGTTTGTGTGTGTGTTTGTGTGTGTGTAGCTGTGTGATGTCTTTATTACCTCTATCTTAAATTCTCTTTATGTTCTTTCAGTTTGCACAAGATGTTTCAGGAATTGCTGTTGTCAAAACCCACTCTCTCCTCTGGGCTTGGTATTACCACAAGGAGTCTTACGAGACGAAATTTTGTCCCCAGACATTAAATAAGCCTTCTTTCATTAGTTCACAATTTTTATTCTGTAAGCATTGCTGAACCACACTGGAGTTTTTATAATGCAGGCCTGAATGGATGGATTATTACTTTTTCCCCTTTTTTGGAGGAGTAAAACATTTTAGAAGTTAAACAAAGGATTATCTCCCATGACTCAGAGTGATAATTGTACCCTTAACAGTGGTTTATCCCACGCTTATCCAGTGCCTAAAGGTCTCCAAATTTCAAGCTCGAGCTCACTGGTACTCTTCTGGTTTAGTGCCTGAAGGCAGGAAAAAGGCAGGTCAGGATGCAGATGAGACTGTTACAAACTCCATTTGGTCTCACTTAAGTGAAGACACAGGTCCCTGTACCTCCCCTCCTGAAAGGAGTCGGCGAGCTAAATGTGTAAGGACCCTTTCACTAGGGATCTGTCTTCAGGTGGACAGTTGGCCAGCAAAATGGAAAACATATCATGTCTACTCACCCACTTAGGTTTTTCCTCTTGATATTTTGTACTGTCTCACATCGCTGTATCTTTTGAAGATTTCCTATTTCAAGTAGAGCCAGCAGCTGGAGACTGCCTGTCTGGTTCTACCACTGCTGAGCAAGTTTTCAATCCTCAAAGGCACTGTAGATTAATGCGTATATATGTATATATAAATGTGTGTGTGTCTGCGTATGTGGAGAGAAATATATAAATATAGATGCATGAAAATGTATATAAGCAAATAAACTGACATTGCTTACTTTAAAGTTATGCTTTTACACTGTTTATGGGCAGAGGTTTTTTTACTTCAGTTTCTTCTTTCTTCCCAGGTCTAGTCTACCACAAATTTATGTACCATTCACCTTCAAGTACTTCAGGTGCTGGGGTCTGTCCAGCTTTGCACACATCCCTGGCTTCCCAGGATTTCCTGCCAGCTTTCTTCAGTCTTAAAAATTGTTCAACTCTGATTATATTCCTGTAGGTCACAACAAAAAGCTCAATTAGTTTATTTAAAGGAAAGGAATACACTTATTTTTTTTCTTCACAGCTGAAGTACATGACCATTCTGTTGGCTGGATTCCTTCCTCTCCAGGTTCTTAACAGGTTCATTGGTTGTGCAGGAGAAACCCACACCCTTCTTGAGCTGCTGGCACACCAAGCACGGCCCGGCACAAACGGTTAAGAGCTGGCCCAAGTCAACAGCTGAATCACAGGGCCAGTCAGAAGACTGTGCTGGCAAAAAAAGGAGGAGGAATTCAAATGTCTGGCCATGGAAGGAAACGAGCCAGCAGCAGCTGCTGAAGCCAAAATCAATGGGCTGCTCAGGGAGACAGCAACACGGCTGGCATGAGCTAGACCCGCTCCACCAGAAATTAATGAGTCCTCTGGGAGCTTTGTCAGCTACTGTCTATGAATCACTCCAGGACCTCCCATTCCCCTCCACAGATAGACTGAATCTTCTGTGGCTTTTGATCACATGAAGATTTTGGTATGTGAGTCAGGAAAAAGGAGAATTAGGCTAACCCCACGCTAACATCCAAATACCACGCAAGTCTCGCAGCATATGTATCTTTCACAGTAGATGGAACGAGTGAAATCAGACACTTCTGTGTTTAGATTATCTCAAGCAAAAGCATTAGTAGTCTCTTGGGAAGATTTAGTGCTCTTCCACTTTCTAATATCAAGCACACAGTGATTGTGACAGCAATCTTAACTGAATACTTTTAGCAGCTGTTCCACAAGACAGTTTGGGAAAAGGAGAAGCATCTTTTAAATTTATGGATTATTTCAGCAACTTTTTTGAGGTACCATCTTCATCACAAGTCAGTGCTTCAGTGAACTTTACTGAAGATTGGCATGAGGCACAAAATATATGGAAACATTGCTACTGATCATCAAATTCAATTAAATTGTTACAGTTTAAACTTAATTGGTAGTGTGAAGTTTTGGACACAACCATACAAGAGGCTGAAAAAATTAAAATTACAGGAGAGCACCAGGTGCTTACTCTGTATCTGTACATGCCATTATTGGTATTTTTTAGGAGGAACACATGACATGAAGTCAATACAGACAGTACATACATACTGTTTACTGCCCAATGATTTGATTTCTGGAGAGTTAATAAGAAATAATAATACATATAAATGGATTACACTGGGCTTTGAGATCATACATGGCTATAGAAATGCTTCAAAATGCTGCCACTTCTACAGACAGGAAGAATTTATCTGCTTTATTTATTTATTTTTTATTAACAGCCTATTTATCCAGGATTGTATCAGACTGTTGCTGTAATGTCTAGCCATTTTCCAGGGAAATTACATGTGAGCTTGCTGTTTTCTTCAACCTCTTAACATTTTTGAGCTTTTCATAGGCTTACAACCAAAAGAGCATTTAGTCTAAGGATGCTTGAAAGGACTATCAAGGGAAAGCTAAGTTGAATAATTGGGTTCTTGCACTGAGTGTTTAGTGTGGCACATGTGCTGGTCATTCTTATTTTGTCTGGCAACAAGTTCCATAGCCTTAGTCCAGCTCCTGTGAACATTTTGTTTCCTGTGGTTACAAGTCTTTTTCTATGTTGTTGACAGCTTCATTTTTCCAGAGGAGCAAAGCTGTAGTATGAGGTCATCTTGGTTCATCTGCTATCCCACAAAAAAGAAGGAATAGGAAGAGCTAGTGTATTACAGAAAGTATTGGTGTAGGTTAAAGCATACTTAGACACGTACTATATATATTATAATATACAGAAAACATATTTACTCATTTCTCAGAAGAAAAATTATACTGCATTGACTTATAAGTACAGAATTAATACCCATCAAATTATGTGATTATTCTTTCTAACATAACAGGCGGCAAAATCAAATTCTTTTTAAATGAAAAGTCATGGAATGTTTATACTAAAATGCATTTCTCATCTTTATTCTAAGGCACTGTGTCACATATGTTAAATTAGCATTCTGGGGAAACTATCTAAGATTCTTTATTTTTTAATTTTGTTTGTACAAGACCAGCCTTTTACAGACACAGTAACAGCCATGTTTGCAATTAAAGCTCTTAGTCACCACTGTGATTGGAGAAATTATCATTACATCTGCCACCATTGCTGTTATTACTGTTAATGGCAGGGTAGGAGAGTTTCCCAAAAGCAGATGCTCCTTCCTTTCACTCCCTGCGCTCATGAGCCTTTCTATCTTGACTGAAATCCTAATATGGAGCAAGACAAAGGTGCAAGGCACAGAAAAGCATTCAGAAATTATTAGACTGAACAAATTCCTAAACTCATGGAATCAATGAGAGTTTTATCTGCAGTGGGCCAGGGTTTCACTCTCAGTTTCCTTAGCCATCTACAAGGTCTGTTATAACACAGCTCATGCCAACTTCCAACTCCACATTCACAATTTAAGAGAGCCCCACCGCCTGTGCAGCCATGTGTTAGGAGTTAAGAGAAGGGCTGAGCCCGTTCCCACGAAGAGACATTGAACCCTCTTTCCCATTATCAGAGCACTGTAGAATATCCTGAGTTGGAATGGACTCCTAAGGATCATGGAGTCCAACTCCTGGCTCTGCAAAGGCTGGAGATGGAGGTTGTACAGGGAGAGGGACACACATATCCCACGGCACTGAGTTGCTCCTAGAGGCCCAGCTGAGCTTCCTGAGCAGCCAAAATGACTGTGGGTGAGATGAAGCAGCACTATTCATAGTGAACTACCAGGCTGCATGATGCCCTCTCAGCTATCATTTCAATCAAAACAAACACTTACAAAATGAATAACTGCCTTGACTATTTAAACTGTTAACCTTTTTTTAACATTGCTGTTTATAATTAGATTTCACAGAAAGCCAGACTGGTGGGTTTCTCTGAGCCTGACATTTTTATCATGTGAAATATGTCGGATCAGGTAATCAAAAGGCCTCAAGGTCAGGCAACATGACTGAATTGCTGTTCATAATTAAATGTGTGATAAATAATGGTATCTGCTGTAGCTAGAAAAGTCCATGTAGGTAGCTTCATGTTCTGTTTTATAAATCATATTAAAAAAAAAAGTGTATGGTTTGTTTTATATTAAACATGGTGGTTATATGTGCCAAAGATTTATTAGTCCAGTCTGTCTTCTGGTGAGTGGCTGCAATCCAGATTCATGTGGTAGAATAATAAAAATTTTTAAATGGCTGTAGTAGTTGATGGACCAAAATGGAATTAGTTACCCCATTGGCTGCCCATGACGTCACAGCCATGGCTGCAGCCCCACATATGTTTATGAGAGGTTTATTCCCTTTAATTCCTACCTAGACCTTAGTAACAATCAGACATTCAAAAACAGACTGTTCCTAAGAACTCACTGAACTTCCTGGTGACTGAAGTCTCTCAGCCCCATCTACTTCACCCTGAACCCGGGGTCTGCAACTGTGCCCCTGAATTTTTCTGTACCTCGAGGCTGATCAGCCCTTGCCTACACACCCTGCTGGAAAGGAACTGCTGTATTTAGGGTGAGGGTTTGGGCAGGCTGTGGAAGGACTTTCCGTTCCAAGCACTTAGCGTGATACCCTGCAAACGCTTAAACGCGTATACAATTTCCCTTTTGCAAGTAGCCTCACTCACTTCAATGTCACCATTATGTGAACAAAGTTTTAACTCTGCTTAAAACTTTTCAGGAGACTTACTACCTATATTTTCTGAGGCCAAGAATGCTGACGGCTTTTAAAGAAAATAAAATGAAATAGAGACTTGCACGATTTGGACTATATTCAGAATTTTCTCTAATTGCTTTAATCAAATTCCCACTAGGCATTAAAATTAAATTGTCTACATTAGCTGAATTCCACTGGTCATTACTGGCTGGCAGGGGTTGATGTATCAGATTTACTATTCCTTGTTTTTCTTAAGCATGGGTATATTACATATAGGCATTACTGGTGTGTCTGGCAGTCTCCCAAAGAAGTTGCCTTAAATTCATGACAGGATTTTTTTTAAATACACTATTTGATGTTTCAAAATGGCTGCAAATTCAAATTTTGATCTGCCTTTTTAAGTATTTATATCACACAACCTGTTGCATGAATTTTGAATGGACCCCTGCAATTCAATCTGCCTACCATGAATAGACAGATAGATGTACTTGTACTCCATAGAGTACATCGATTTGAGGGAATTCCTTGTAAATTCAAAATTGGAGAACCTGGTTCGCACTGTATACTAAAGGACAAGCCAAGTTTCTAGTGCTAAAAACCCTAGCTGCCAAAAAAAGAATTAGTATTTGGATTACTATTTAAATAAATAAATAAATAAATTCACAGGGGCAAGAGTTGCTCAGGCGCATATTTTACTTTTTTCTTTTTAAAACTCCTTTGTTTTATAGATACGCCTTCCAACTAGCATTACTTGTTTTAAGCAATACTTTACACATTCTTTTTAATAATCTATTTCTTAAAAACTTATGAAATTTTTTGTGGGGTTGCTTTTCCAGTGGAAACTGTTTCCAACTGCACTGTTCCAAAATAATTTGATGCTTGTACCCAAATAGTAAAGAGCTCTTGTGTCAATACCACATCTCAGCATCCCTGAGGAGCAGATGCTTTGTCTAAATTGAATTATAAATAATACTCTGACGAAGGAAGTAATAGTCTAGTAGCACTGTACTCTTAATGCCATAGTTGTGTTTATTAGTTTTGGCTGTTTGATAAATAGAGAGAGGTTTTAATTTAACATAATAGTTTTTGCATAGATGCAGAGCCATTACTGGGGCAGCCAAGTAATATCCCTTCCCGGGGGAGAGCCTGTCAAAAAGGAAATAATAGCAATTTAATTATTCTGCGAGGACTGTTGACCAGGGCCCCACTGACCACACGCACACCAGCAGGTCGTGGGCTCAGAAAGGGCGGAGTTTATTAAGGGCAGGGGTTTATACAGGGCATGGGGAAGGTTCTGGAAACGGGGTGGTAACGGGGAGCTGATTGGACAAAACTGGGGGTGGAGTCTGTAACCAAGCAATGAAACGACCAATGGGGAACGGCCCCACAAACAACCAATCAGAACACTGGGGCTGGGGTAGTGGCGGGAAATCTTGTGGCAAAGGCGGGAAACTGTGAGGGAGAAGGAGACAACATGGAGGGTCATGAGGGGAAGAACAACAGGGAGAACCGCCATGATGGCAAAACTCGTAATAACCTTTAAACCATGACAATCAAACACGTAAACAGCTGTGAGCACTACGGAAACATTCACGAAAGTCCAAGTACTGCACCTCAGTGTGGTATATTCCCTTTATATTCGAAAGTCCAATACTGCGATTCAGGAGAGAATGTAATAAGTTTCAAGGTGCTCTCTGTGTCAATCGTGTCCTCCTCGTATGTCCAGCGGGTGAAATGTTGCTTCCAAGCCTCATAACTCATTTGAGTCCCAACACTGAACACGCTGCAGCCTTGGGTATTGACTTCATGTTTGCCTTCAATAAATGTAGCATGTATTATGCTACCAAGTTTAATGAACCTTTACCCTTTTTTTTTTAACTAAGAACTGAAGGGTTCTTTATTAAACAGACACATAAAGAATTGTATTAGCTTTCCTCTATGCTGCCATGATTCTACTTCCAGTTCTGTAATTTCATTGTAATTTTAGAGCCATACTGTAGCAAAACTCCAGGGATTTCACATACAGGGGTGTTTAATGCTCCAAATGTCTTTAGTTGTGCATTACTAATCACAAAGGATTTGGGTTAAAGACCATTCTTTTAAGCAGTGAAATATGTTCAGAAGATAGCACATGAACAAAAAAATAAGAAAACTGGCTAGAAAAAAAGAGAATACACTCTCCAAAATATATTTGAGAGGCCTAATTATCATGCATGAGCTCGTATTAGAAGGCTTGTCGCAGCAGTAGAAAATTACTCTTGGATTATTGCTTCCTGTGCAAGGGAGTGTTATTCAAAGCGTAATGGAGACAAATCCAGTGCTTGGCAAGTGCTGAAATGTTTGTGACTGGAGAAGGCCAGGCGTTGGACGCTCACCCCACAGCCATTCAAAAGCCTCGGTGAGACCAAGTGGTGGCTGCTCTGAGCGTGTTTTCTGACAGTGCTGAAGACAAACACCACAGAGCTGGTATGCAAAGTATCTACAAGATTAATCTGTATTTACGTTCACAGGGATTTCTCATTGCATTGATAAGAGGACAAATGACAGCCTGTGATGATATGGTAATCTCTGTGATATAAGCACTTCGAGTTTGGAAACATTTGTGTTTTAAGTGGTAGCTGTATCTACAGTCATGGCTGCCAAAGAATTCTTTTTATCTACATTTTCTGCTGCTCGTGAGCTTTTTCAAAACGGATATTTGAACCTGATATGCTCCACACCAGTTATTTCGCTCAGACTCAGATGTTCAGGATATACTAGTGAAATTCTTGAGACATACCTTGTCCAGAGTTATCCTTACCCTCTATCCCAACTCATTTTTGAAAAGTTGTAGTACCATTATGCTGTGAAGAAGAAATTGAATTGATAGACCAAGATGCATAGTGCACTCTTAAGCTTCTGCCTGAAAATCCACCTGAATTTGAATGCATCAGTTCAGGCTTAAGACACATTTGATAGAGCTTCTTAGGGACTAGCTACAAGTAATTTTTCCCAGACAATTTGCTATGATCAAGCTGCACCTGCCAGTAGTCACCAGCATGCTAAAACAAACAGGAATGGACCTGAGCTGCACTGGACTGCCCATGTAAGATGTATGAACAATTTTCTACTAAGATAAACAGCAGAAGGTGATACTAGTCACCCTCATCTCAGAGCAGTGCATCAAAATGTGAGTAGGAAATGACCTTGAGCTGTAATCCAGGCCTTTCTAGTCATTATACTTTCAGTACTATGAAAGAAGCTCTCATAAAAAGATTTAGCCAGCATTATTATTATTATTACTATCACTTGTCTACAGTTCAGCAAGCCTAGAAAATTATGCCTTTCCAGTTAGAAACCCAAGGGAAAGAGGCACTGAACTAAAGCAAAAAGATCAAACGTTTTCACACAAGGTAGACTTTCAGTGGAAATTTCATTTGGTCAAGGAAATCTGTTTTCTCTCACACAGCCACTATAAAGGGAGCAATTTCAATCAATTCTAGTTTCTCTCCTTTGTTAGAGATAGATAAATAGCAACTGTTCAGTTTTACTAAAGAAACTGAAAGGTTGCACAGGCCAAAATAGCAGGACTTTAGACTGAACCCATGTTTGTAATATGGTCAGTAACTGTCATGCTTTTTTTCAGCATCTGCTCTCCTGGTGAGGTTGACATACCACCATCCCTATATCCTTCTCCCAGGAAACTAGCAACAGGATAAGAGGAAACATCTTCAAGCTGCACCAAGGGAGGTTCAGCTTGGACATCAGGAAGTATTTCTGCATGGAAAGGGTTGTTAAGCATTGGAACAGGCTGCCCAGGGAGGTGGTGGATTCACCATCCCTGGAGATGTTCAGGAAATGACTGGACACGGCACTTCATGCCATGGTTTAGTTGACAACATGGTGTTCAGTCAAAGGTTGGGCTCGATGATCTTGGGGGTCTTTTCCAACCTTAAAGGTCCTATAATTATGTATAGATCACTGTGCTTCCCTAGTCCCAGAATGCAGACCAGAATTTTCAGTTCCCAACAGTTATTTGTTGCATAGAAAAGTCCACATTTTTGGACTACAAGCTCTTCTCTGCACTTGTGTATAAAAAAATCCTGTTTACTATGGGGACCAAAAAGCTACAAATCTACAAAACAAAAGGGAGTTTAGCTAATTTTCAGAGGATTGGCAGTTTTTTTGCTTATTAAATGTAAACTGCTAATTATTATTACATGGCTATTCCTTAAACCTAAGAAGCTCAGTTCTAAAAAATCTTCATCAAAGGAAATGTTTCACTTGCAAAATCCAAACTTCAAAGCTTAAAAAAATCTACAATTAACCTTCCAGTGCATCCACTGGGGAAGATCCTGCAAAAATAAAATCTACCACAGGAATTTTAGATGATCAAAAAGTAGGCATAAAGTCATCTAAGCTTGTAACTTGCTTCAGTAGATAGAGAACATTAAGGATGCAGGCAGGATAGAAGAATTGGTCTCCAGTGGAGTATCTTTCTCTTACTGATTGCCTTGGACTGGCTGTTCTTGGAGATACAATGGATCCCACCAGACCTGTCACCAGGCAAACTAATTGGAAACATCAATCCAGATATACGGTACAAGTCATCATGTATTTTGCAAAATCTACTCAGGTTGCATTCAGACTACTCTAAACCTTTCTACCGCATTCAGGCACTTTGGAAAGAAGTCTGTAAAATAAAGGGTAAGTGGCAAACTGACAGATATGATCACCTGTGTGCATCAATCATTCTGGTGACTGGGTATGCTGAGCTATTAGCCAAAACCTGCACCAAACCCTAGAGACAGCTGCTTTAAAAACATTATGACAAAGGACAAGGAAATACCAGCTTCATTGTTTTTAAGTAAAATCGGATATTTGGGAGTCTATAGTGGAAAAAAAAGAGTCCCAGATGGTTTTGAAATGTCATCACATTGCTCAGTTTAAATGCTGTGTAGGGGATCATGCCTGTTTGGTAATCCTTTCTGCCTATAACCAAATAACCTTCTTTTCTTCTTGAGCTTTGCTTACACTGAAATGTTTAGAAAGGTAACAGACAAATAAAATAATCCCTTCTTCATGCACAAAACTAATGGGGTGGCCTGCTCCAATAATATCATCAGTTTCCCCTCCAATCAATTCAGTTCCTTTGAAGACCAGATAATGAAGAACACCAGTTGCTCTTGTGTTACTGGAAAGATTACTGGGATACGATTTGGTTCTCAAATCTCTTCTTGTTTCATAAAGAGGCCCTTTCCCTGCAGCTGGTTTCTCATCTTACTGATTACCTGCTACATGAGAAATTTCAGTCTGGCTTCAGGGCTGGACCCAGCCCCGAGGCTTCTGTCGACAGAGTTTGCTATAATTTACTTATTGCAATTCAGAATCCAACTAAACCAAGTCTCCATCTGGCTTCCTGCATTGGCAGCACTTGGTACTGTTGGTCAGTGAATGCTGGACCACCTTCAACACCCCATGAAACTTTCAGCTTGGAAGTTAGCATGAGGCAGGACATGCTTCTCAAAGATGTGCATATATGCTTAAGTTCTAATGTAATGAATGGGACTTAATGCCTGCTAAAAGTTAGGTGTGTACTTATGCATTTTTATATATAGGGTAGAATTCCCCCATGCCTACAGAAATGGAAGTGCTCTAATAGGGGGTTGGAGCTTTATTTCTGAAAGAAAAGTGGTTTTGTGACTTAAAAAAAAAAATCACACCTTTTCTGAGAAAAAATATATTTTCATGAAATAATTTTCACTGAGGTGTGTCCAGCTGATGAGAGTTTCAAGGTTTAAGAATTTTTTTTTTTTTTTAGATAGAACTCTAAAAGTGCAAGTCAAAGTGGATTTCTTTTCTAGGCTTTCTTTCAGGGACTAAAACCAAATTGCTTTTGAGCATTTCCTAAAGATCCTGTTCATCTCTGTTATACTGAAACAAGGTTGTTAGGTTCACCCAGAATTCACTAGTCCATAATTTGAGAGCCCAATTTAATAATTTGGGATTTATTCCATGACTTGTCCTGATCAATGTAGTTCAAAGATGAGATCAGTGGAAGAATGATTCTGTTACTCCTCCACTGTCTCAACACATAGAGTTCAAACATGACCAAAGAAAAACACATTTAATCTTTTTCCAGTAAAGAAATGGTTGGAAATTACAAACAACAATTTGGGATATAAATGTTGGAAAGAAATTGATAAAAACTAAAAGCTCATCTCATCATTGTTAGTTCTAGCAACAATAAATGTAGCTTCACATGACTTTCACGTTCCACCTATTAAATGGAAAATCAAGGGATGTAATTAATGCTGTTTGAAACTTGTCTTCCAGATGTTGTCTCTTTCAGTAGAAGAAAGAACCAACACATATCCTTTACCAGTTCAGACTTCATCTAGAGACCAAGAGAGATGTCTTTCCTTTAGACAACATATACAACATATATCCCCAGAGCAGTGGGGGGAAACAAAACTTCAATATTACATTGCAGTAATAAAACCAGCTGAGAGATTAGAGGTAGAGCTTTATACAATGCAAGAGCCAAAAAACAGCTTCCTGAGTCTCCTAAAGGAAATATCAATATGTTGGCTAGCCGACTTTTCATTATCACTTCATGGTTTAGAAGTTGTTTTCTCCCCATGACCCTTCTCCGCTCCCCTTTTATGTTAAGTCTTTGGGCCCAAAATCTGTTAATGCATTTATCGTACTCTTTAGGGACATATTTAAATAGCAACAACTTGTATGAGTGCTTTAAATTATCCTGGCTAATGCAAGCACAATTTAAGATGCTTCTGGCCTCAACCATTAATGAGGTTACACACCATTAATGGTGGAATTCTCCTGCACAATTTACTCCAAAGAAGCATGGAATACACATAGAAATGGATGCCCCGCAGTTTTGCTTTACGGAGAAATGTCTGTAAGGCTGCAAATAAGCTCACCACTTCTACAGCTCTAACAAAGAGAGCACAAATCTGAAAGAGAAGCTGCAGTAGCCAACAACAAAGAAGTTATTCAGTACACAACCTTTGCCACGTGGCTGCTTCCAGATACATAACACAGGCATGCTCATGCTTAGACACACACAGGAAAAATTCAGCGGCACTGTAGAAATTAAACTGCATTCAAACACAACAATTTCTTTAGGTTTCTGATTCCACTCCCTACTGCTTACCCCTGGTGCTTGTTAACTTATCCATTATAAATTACTCAATGTCACAGCTAGAAGATCTAACTCAAAAACCTTGTCAGTCATGATCTACCTCAACCACAGTAATATATCTGCAAAAACATTAATCTTATTCAGAAAGACAACAGACACACGTTAGAAGATAACTCTGACAATCTGGCCCTGCTGAGTGCACTGCCAGCACTTAATAAATAAATTAAATAATCCTAATAAAGGAGTAGCATCAAATATAGTACTACTTCTGCAACATATAATGTACTATTACAGCAACCAAATGCAGAATGGAAAGAACTGATTACATGGTGTTTGCTGCATGTAAAAGTATTAACATAAGGTAAAAAATAATTTATTTTCAAATATACAGAAACAAAGGTATTCCGTGCAATTACTCATCTGCAGTGCTGACATGGACGGTATCCTTTCAGAACACCTTGCACCACAGTTAGGATTATGCTGCAGGAACCCAAATTTGCAGTGTTGCCATGCCAGAGTCATGGCTACAGACTGCGAGCACTAAAACATTTCGGGACAGGCAACAAACACCCTTCAAGCCCTTTAAAGACATTCCTCCACATCGATCATGCACAGCGCTCCCAACTGCCAACATATCATCCTCCCATGTTGCAGCAAGAGGAGCACAGAGCAGTTTTCACTTACCATGAGTTTCAGCTGTCACCCACAAAGGGCAGGTGTGTGGCAGGGCTTGGGCAAACTACACAGGCCCAGGTTCCCAACACCATCTCCAGAATTATCACAAATGGAGGAGACAGCAAGAGAAGGGCTAGGAAAAGAATAAATAGGAGCATTACTATTTACAAGATAGTATAAATCCAGATAGCATTACTTTGAAAGTTCTGCAGATACTTGCAATGTGAAATTGCTGAACCGTAGAACGCAACTTGATGCTTAAATTGGTCTCATGAGTAAATTTCATAGCAAATGATCCCTCTATTAACAAATAACAGAAGATATGCCCATAGACTGCCTGTCATCTGGCAGTTATAGATCACCCCCTCCTGTCCTTTCACTTGAATACCTGTCAAAAACTGGGAAGCAACAATCATACAACAACAACTTCTAGATTTTCCCAATAACTGAACAAAGTTTTATTGTTTGTGGTTAAAATGCTCACAGTAAAAACAAACACTGATTCTCCTCTGGTAAAACTCAACTCTGAACCGCGTCAGTCTTGATTTTATCTTTTGTTAAGTAAATTGCCAATCAGTCCTTTGTTTTCCTTTTTCTGTTCCAGACCTTACTGAAGAACGTTCCATTATTAAAGCTCTAAATAGATTCGCCTGTGTGAAGACTGAGGAGAGGTCTAGGGGATTTGGACTGTAACATGATGATGCTAGAAAATTGTCAAGCTGTCAAAATGTAAAGTACTCCAAATACTGAAGTGTGGGGTTCTAGGCATTTGTTTCCACTGATATTAAGAAGAGTTACATGTCCTAATTTCTCTTATTCCTCTTGTAAGCACTCTCCTCACCACTCATAGAAACTGGAGATGACTCAGGGAGAAATTTTGAACCCCAGCTCAAACCAGCAATTTCAGTGACTGCAGCAAAGGCATTCGTGCATGAAAGTGCTCATCAGTGGGAATGTCTGGTTCAATGTGATCCTGAAAACACTTTGGTTAGGGAAATACAAAAGCATTACTATTCTCATTTTACAGTGCAAGAGAAGAGCAGAGAAGTTGACTTTTCTCAAGGCAAAAGGGAATACAAAGCAAAAGTGTTGTTGTACATTGACAGTTTTAGACTATTCTGTTCACCAGTTCCTTTGGTGTCTTTCACTTGCATAAATCAGAAAATAAATAAATGCAAACAAGGAAACAAACCAGAGCCCTTAGGCTAAATTTTCCAAATTTGGCCCTAAGTGGGTTATTAACTCAGGAAAAATACAGAAGAGTGTGGAAAAATCTATTCTTATGACAAAAATTTCTCAAGAATATAAATTGGCAGAGTGTTAAGACACTCTGGTGATATGACTGCAATAATGATGGAAACAATATGTGGAGAGACCATTGTCATACCAATGCAAGGAATGTAAGAAAGATTGGTATCTTGTGATCCTTTTGGATGCCATCTCAGAGCTCAACACAACACAGATGCTTCAGTTGTTAAAACACTTAACATCTCATAATATACACAATGCCAAGGCATATTTTACTAAAGGCAGGCAGAGTTTGTCACTTACTTCAGTAGAAAGTTCGGGCCCTAAGTGAAAGTGCAGTTCAGTTAATGGATAGATGGGGCTCTGCCCTGAAGAAGTAAATGAAAGCAAGTTTTAATTATTTCAGTGGGACTGGGACCAGGACTTTCAATCACAGAACTGGGAGAGCAGCCAGAAAACATCTACACAAACTGCAATTCATATATTATATTAACCATGTATGTTCTCCCTCATATCCATTGCTGCAAACATTCACATATGCAAAGTGCAAGCGCTGTTCCAGGGACAATAAGTATATGATGCACATGGTCCCTGCACGTTCAGCACAACTGCTCCTTCAGCAGCTTCACTCTCCTTTTATGTTTTCAAACACAACGACAAAGAATTTACACATGTGCTCAGGCTACTCTTCATATACATATATGGCTTCTTGCCTTTCATCTGCCCTTACATTTTATGCTGACAGATGAACAGTGCAGAGGCTCATAAGTGGAAGTAACACTGTTTAAAACTAGTCAAGGCACAAGTGCAGTCCCAACAAATAAAAGCTTGATACAAAAGTATGTTTTTCCCTTAGTGTGTAACTCATATAACAACAGGGAGTCAACAACGATATTGAGGATCTCTTCCAATGTAGGCAAAGTGACATCTAAAATGGCAACAAAATATAATTTCATTTATTAAGTTATTTATTAATTTATTGTAGGATTTATTTTTTACTGGCCAGACCTTCAGCTGTTAATATTGCTCCAATTTAGTAGAATTCTGCAATGGGAAGTCTGGCCCTAACTTTACAAAATTGCAGGAAGAAGTGTTAAAGACAAGCTTGGCTCTATCACAATGGTGCCATTAAACTACCCATAAAAGGCTTTGGTAGAAAATAACAAGAACGAAATCTTTTCAGTTCCTGTCCAGCCCAGGGAAAAAATAAACATTTTTTTCAATTAAAGAAAATTAATGTGTGGCAGTCGAAGATCTTCAAATTCAATTCCAACAGAAACATCACTAAGTGCTGTACCATACAGGTCTGCATCTTGGAAAAAGTGTAGTAGCTTTGAAAATACTGGGGCAGACTAGACTCAATATGCAATCAAAACGCTGTAGTTCTCATCGACAAAGTTCAGACAAGCAGTGAGTTCCCCAGCCATTGGCTCAATTTAATTAGCACCCTAGTGAAAACTGCAGTTTGGGATGGTCTATCCTATGTTTCCTGCAGTCCTGGGATGAAAACCATCTGTGAGCAAATTCTTTTTCTTAGAGAGCCTAAAAAGATTGCTCATTACATTAATGATTTAGCTGAAGGTTTAATTTGTATCCCTGTCATTAGGACTGTGTAAGAATCATTTGAAAGAAACAAATATCAGAGACTCATGGAATCACAGAATTGTTTGTGTTGGAAGGGACCTTAAAGATCATCTAATTCCAACACCCTTGTCATGGACAGGGACACCTTTCACTCAAATGGAGTCAGAACTCCATCCAGCCTGGGCTTGAACACTTCCAGGGATGGGCCATCCACAACTGCCCTGGGCAAGCAGTCCCGGTGCCTCACCACCCTCACAGGGAAGGATTTCTCCTTAACATTTAAACCATGCACATCAGTCCCGTACTGTATTAGGGAATGAGTATAGCATGGATAAGGATATACTGCAAATTGTTCCATAATGACTCATGGATTAGCGGGGGCTGCTTTAAACAGAGCATTCCTGAGGGGTAAAGTAAAGCTGCCTTTAACTGAGGCTTATCTGGAAAAGAAAGAAAAAGGAGCATTTAGCTGCTTACCTGGCTTGCACCGGGGTATTTTTAAGGTCCTCTTCATCATCTTGTAACATTGGATAATTATTTCAGCATAGTTCTGTAAGCCAATTGAATAGAAAATTTGTCCTTCAAGAGCAGTGACTGATGATCAGTAAAACCTTGATAACAACAGAACCATCTCGCCTTATCTTTTCAAGACACTTTGAGAAGTTAAGTGTTTGGTTAGACAGTCATAGGAGTAAAGACAAGCTCTTTATATACTGACTCCTAAAGGTCAGTCTCGAGTATAAGGACAAAGTAAAGAGAAGAGATACTTCAAGATTGATAAAAATTACAGGTACCATCTCAGATTTACATGCAATGTTTTCAATTTTCAATGTGAGAAGGATCAGACCTACAGGAAAAGAGAACAAAGAATTTCTTTTTTGTGTACAGTGCTCAGGTAGCATCCTTTGAGAACACACTTTTATCCATGTAAAAATGTACTTTTCCTCTCATCTTCCAAGATTCAATAGAATAAGGTAAAAATTGAAATTGACTCTTCAAGGGGAAAAAAAAATCAATAAAACAAATCAACAAACCGTCATCTCACTTTGCAGCTTTGCTAGTTCCCCATCCTCAGTGATGAAGATCACAGGTCTGTGGCTACCTTCCTCTGCCACTGATACGAAAAAGTTTTAAAAATACATGATTCTAAAATGGTTTGGAGAAAGCAAGAAAAAGAGGCAGGAAAGGTTATAAACCTTTAGATACTGCTGAAGACAATTCTATTGCCTTAAGCAAGAAGGCAAAGGGAACATCTCTGGATATTTCAAGCCAGATAAATGTTTGGGTTTGGGTTTTTTCTGTAGATGCCCAACACTTGAGAAAGGAATCCAGCAGAGGAAACTATATCCTGCATTAAAGGCAGTTCCTCACCATTCCAGCCACTACATCACATAACCCTTTCAAAGCTGCACTAATTCCTTTCAATAAACTGAAGCACAGATATTTTGTCATCAAAACATAGTGTTTGAAAATACACTAACCCTTTTGCTTATTCATAGGAGTGTAATGTTTGAACTTTTCAGTTGCAGCTCAGTAGACATTTTGATGACAAATGTGAATCAAACGGTGCTTCATATACCAGAGTGCATTGCATTAATTTAGTTCCAAGGTGACAAGGGAATGGATTTTAATGATTAAGCCTGCATTAAAAAAAAAAAAAAAAAGTTGAAAACTCTTAGCCAGATGGAAATGCTCAAGAGCAGTATTCTAGAAGAGTATCTGGGGACCAACTAGCATCAAATAAAGAGATCTGTGGAAATCTATTCAGTGGTTAAGATGTACATTTTCAGCATATTTGCAGATGCTATCCAACACTTTGCCAAGATTAAGGTGCAAGCTCACTCTTCTTCCCCTTCTTTTTTACTTACCTGTAGGAATTTCACTTACCTATTCTTTCTAGTTCAAGAAAAAAAAAAGCAACACAGAAGTGCAACTAAGCAGCAATATTGTGGAAGATTTCTTCAAGAAGGGGCTATGTACATTTCCAGTAAGAAGGGTGCCATACATATTTTCCAAAGATTTTTGGCACTGCAGTGGGATCCACTTTAGATTTCCAGCAGCAGTCTACTTCTTCAAAAGCCTTTAATCATCTTCACTGCTGGCAAGACATCTGTTGGAAGCTTTGGAAAACTGAGAATGAAAAAGTTTATTACTCTACAGAAATCACTAATAGAAAGTGAGAAATAAAACCTGCATAGTATTACTTGAAACTTCAAAATGCACTGATAATAAATGGAATCTGGCTAGAAACAGTCTGGGGTTGAAGCCCTGCAGTAAGCATCTCCAGTTCTTACAAGAATTTAGGAATCCACCTACGCTGCAACTTCTGTTTGAACCTCAAAAAGGACAAAAAAAGGGTCTAAAGTTACTTTTTATTCATGTAGAGAATCTACTTTTCCTCTCCCAAACACATTCCTGTTTCTTCTTTCCTCTTGCCATAGTTCTTTATTCTACAACTTCTCTAGTTTGTCACAGAACCTGTTACTAAGTCCCTCGGGTGCACTTCTCACCAAATGCAGCTCAGTGTTCCCAGAAAATGCTATCCAGGATGGGTAGTTTACAAAAACAAAATCCCCAAATACGAGAATTTCAAGGCCAGCAATGCCTAAGAACATCACAGACATTCTTGTGCTCCTGCATAATAAAATATGAGGCATGTATGGCCCCCAGGAGCTGAAGAAGTGCTGAGAGTATCTGAAAAGAAAAGATCAGGTTGGGGCTTGTTGAGGAAAGACTGTCTCAGTTCTTGCATATTTGAGAAAACTGACATTAAAACTCAGGTTATAATCTTTGTCCAAATGGATCATATCTAAAGACCTTTGTGAGCAATTCTACTCCGTGGGGAGTTTCCATACTGTGAGAGTGTCCTCAGTCCTCTCACAACTGCTGCTCTTCTGTTCTGTAACTATGAGAACCTATCAGTTTTGAAATTTTACCCAGGTTATATTTGCAACTAACTTCTTACATTATTAAACAGTTGTGAGCTAAACAGTACCATAATTCCTATTTTCTACTAAAAAGAAGAGCTTTAAATCCCTGTAGATGTTGGCAAACTCAAATGCTACAGCTGACTCAAAGAAGGAGCGTCTTGAGTTCTAGGAGCTGAATCAAAATTTAATGCTCCAAATCTAGAAAATTTCCCAAGCATCGTGTCTCCTATGTGGGTAGCTGTCAAAAGCAGTAGCGGTCATGTATTTCTGTGCCCAGAAAAATGAGGAACAGTTTCCCATCCCTCTGGCAACAGTATGGATAGGATAAAGGAGAATATTCCTACATCTAAAGACAAAGGTTAAAGAGAAACCTGCTATTTCCTTATGTAATGTAACTCTAAAACTAAAAACATAAATTTTTATTTTAACAAAACACAGTGGGAAAAAACAGGTGGATCAAAACTGCTTCTGAGTAGATTTTAAAAGGAATTTGAAGAAGTATATATTTATTGGCTTTAAAAAAATACCAATAAAAGAAATTTACTTAGATGGCAATCTGAAATAGAAACACAAATTTGTGTTTAGAATTCACGTTTTGTAAAATACCGACAGGTATTTATTAACAGATAAACACACATACTACAGATAGAGTAGACTGAAGTATTTTCCATGCAGATGATAACCAGACTTATCTTTATCTGATGTGATTTATAGCAAGGGAGTAAGAGCAGCAAAGCTGAAAACATTTAGTTATTTGCACCAACACATGCAGAAGCAGATACTTATCACTCGATTTGCAGTGTGCACTCACCATTATGCCTGTGATGACTCAGAAACACAAATACAGGCTCAGCACTGTGAGCTTTCAAGGTAAAGCTGGACAAAAATCTGCCGGACCCGTGAACCTTTTAAACGTTGGAAGACTGTTAGGTTGTACCAGGTCAAAACCAAGACCCTCAACAAGTCTACCAATAAAATAGCAGAGGGACAATGGGAGCAGGAAACTTTTCCATTATTGCTGTGTTCCCCAGAGAATGGAGCTTACCTTTGGACACTACCACTCTGTGGACGCTGCAGAATTAGCCTTTTCCAACCCCAGGAATGATGGATATAACAGATGCAAACTGGAGCCTTACTCCACTTCTTTTAATCTAGAACTGTCAGAAAACCCAAGTCCTTAGATGAGAGTTTACCAAGGCTTAAGTCTATGATTCCTAAACTGAAGGGTGTTCAGAGCTTGGGTGTCAGTTCTGATGGACAGAGTCACAGAACCTCTGGTCATCAGTAAGGATTTGGTCATATTTTCCCCCTCTGAGAAATATGAAACTGACAATTAATTATAGCCTTGCTCATTTCTGCCCTGCAATGCCACTCTGGATAACTCCTCCTAAGATAATTCCTCACCGGTACCTACAGATGGCATAGCAGAAGGAACCATGGCAACCATTTGGTTTTGACCCTTCCTGATCCCTGTAGTGAAAATTAATTGCTTCAGATGTGAAAAAGATGGGCAATACAGTTACCACAAGTCTGAACAGGCAAATAATAAGACTTTCCTCACTCTTCTCTGTGTGTGGAGCCAGTTATAAAAGTTACAGGCTGTACCCATTGACAGGAAATGGCCTGGTCCTCCCCTAGTCCAGAAAAGTTGACCTTGCTTCAACTGATGACTGATTGAAATGCTATGACCAAACACCTAATGGGATCCCACTGTAAGCAGAGTCTCCAAATTCACTTTTGTGTGCCCCTCAACAGGTAAATCAACCTTCAGTTGTGCATAAGCCATGGGACACCAGAGTAATTGTGCAATTGCTATAAAAGAGCCCTTTAAAATCTCAAAGGAGACATTGCCAATCCTCTGCTAAATTTCATGGGATAATTTAAAACATATGCAAATAGATGAATGGCTCAAAATTCCTTTGGTTTCTATTATAAAGACAGCATGCCATCAATTGCAGTAACTGCTTTAACATGCAGACAATGACAATAGATATGAGCCCTGAAGTATAGCACTGATTAATCATTTGGGGAGGGGGGAAATATTTTATAGTTTAAACTTGCTTCCCTCCTTGAATTTGTATCCCCCGGGCCATGAGTGTTACAAGTGGTGGTCCCAAAGGAGAGGCAGGTAGTGAGGTGATAGAAAATACTAAGAAAGGGAAGTGTTCTCATAGTGCCTTGATTCCCAAGGCAAATTAAGTAGATAACTGATTTTACCTACAAAGTCTAAGTCAGTTATGCTGAACATTTCTGAGATACTGAACTGCATCTACTAGTCACTCATTTAATGCAGTAATCTCTTATCAAAAAACATTTTATAAGCAGGAATATTCCAAGAGCTTGCTACTTTTATGAGCCTGAAGGCTAAATAAATAAAACTGACATATGTAAACTCCAAGTGTACAACTTTATATACTCCTCATTTCTAAATTCAGACTCAATATATGAACAGAAATTACGAATGTAAAAAGTGCTACTCAGAAATGGAGTAAAATAAAAATTCATCCACAACAGAGCTCCACAGATGCTACCTGAAGTCAAGCAGTAGTAGGGTGATTGGGTATTTTAAAATGGCATCATCTAACAAACACCTGCAAGGTGTCTACACTCTAACTTTATCCTTTCCACTATCATTAATGTAGCTGCTCCCAGAATGAAACAGCTTTACCACATTGACATTGTAAAGCAGGCTAAAATGCTGGCAAAAGGGGAAAAAAAAAAAAAAGAAAAAGAAAGGAAGAGATAATGGTACATGAGGATTTGAAATCAGAAACATGTTTCAGAACTTTTAAAAAAATCGAAATACAGAGTTAATGGATCATGTAATAAAGTATGTGACCCAAACACCAAAGCTTTTATGCATTCATCTGAGAGCTGTCGATCTAAAACAAACCCAGTCAGATAAAAACTGTTTGAGGGTATGATTAAGGATTTCTCTCTATTAGCTTTCTATTAAAGAGCACAATAATGCATCTTTGAAGGTAGGAACCTAATCCAAGCTCTGGGGAGACACTCAGTTAGGTGGAGATTTCCCTTTCTATATTGCATAAAGAAAAGTAGTTTTTCACATAGACAAGTCTCTTATCATGCTGCATTGGATGAAACGAATGCACTCTTTTTCTGCTCTGAAAATAGACAGAAATGTTTCTGCCACCAGAGAAGAAACAAAGAAAGTCCACATTACTCTTCTGGAAATTATTGTACATGTTTTTTCCCGAATCAGTGTCCTCTCAGGACCATCTTTAGCAATAACAGTGCCCCAGATTCAAGACAACCCCAACCTGAGCAGGCTCTTGTTGGACCAGTATGACTCCTAAAGCAACAGCTCACGGGTGCACTGTCTCCTTCATCCCTTGGTGTCTTCAGACCACAGAAAGGATCCAGGGCAATACAATGGCAGAGCAACCCCTATTCCAGCATTCAGGTTTCACAGGAAGCCTTTTTAAACAAAATAAAGACCATGTGGGCAAATAATACTAAAATTAATATCTTCATGTTCAGTTTTACATATGTAGATGGTGTCTTTGGTTTCATCGAGGCCAAGACATCAGAGTTAAATAAGTATTGAATGCAACCATTTTAAAACAAGCATTGGGCTAGTACATCCAAAAGAAGAAGAATTATCCTGTACCAACATGTGCAATTAAAAATATTAGAGGTCCATGGCCTGTGTTTCATATGTAAATGTTATGTTAAATATGCCAACTTTCATTTTAGTCCAAATTTCACACTATTTTCACCAGCACTTCTAGCACAGGCATAAATATTTGTCCTGCTCTATTTTTATAAAGAACAAATGGAGGAAGAGATTACTGAAAGGCAATCCCCCAATAGATAGGATTGCCTTTAAGAGTGATTTTGTAATGGTAGTTATAAAAAAGTGACCTTTGATTGCAGTAGCTTAGCAAAAAGACTTGCCTTTTGTCTTGTGACAAGATGCTCAGTAGACACACCTGGCTCTGTTTCTACACACACAAGATTGCAATATTCTCACACTCAGTATGTATACATTATCCTGATGTAGGTATGTGCTTGGCCAGAAACAGTGAAACAGTCAGTTTTGTGACTAGTTGGAATCAGGAAACACTTTGGAGGCTTGGCCATATCTGCAAAAACAATCTTTTCAGACAAAGGGCTGCAATTAGAAAAGAGATATTCTACAGGGATTTCCAAATAGCATTAATCTAGGTCAACATTAATCCAGTCTCAAAGGGGATTCAGCTTTTTTTCCTGCAACTTTCCACTGAAATGCTCACTTTAACAAAGCTTTGAGAAACCCATAAGGTGGCATAAATAACCTTTCCAATGTACAGAAAGAGATTTAGAAAGAGTTGCTGTCAATATGCTGCAGCCTGTGTCACCTTTCCTTTGGAATTCTGCACTTCACATAGACACATGTAGACACGGAAAGACACTGAAAAGGAGAATACAGTGCAAATCTCTATGAAAAAAAAATAAAATAAAACAAAAAAAACCCCATGAAGCTCTTGTCAGAACACTTTTCTTAGTTTAGAGTATTGCTTTTCAAGGATAGATGGAAAGCAAAACATAAGCACCAAAAATCAGCAAAAGGGGCAGTGGTATTTATGTACTTCCCCTGCTTACACCTGGCAGAGGTAACACACCAGCATTATCTAAGCCTGCCTAGAAAGTATTCCCTGAAATCAGCAATAACTTCCTGCTTTGCTTATTTAGAATAGAAAGACAAAACACAGAGACAATTTTATGCAGTTGATTTTTAGAAAGGACAAATCTCACCAAATTTACAATTTACTTACATCATCCCTAATCTACAAGGAGGGCAATCAGGTTTTCTCAGTGGCTTGCAAAGAATTTCAATTCTTCCCGTCCCAAAAAAGGCACACTGCACTCACATATGGAAGTACCTAACTCTTCAGCATTAACAATCAGATATTTCCAAATGCTTCTGGGTGTATCACAAGTATCTCTCACCTAAAAAGGTGATTTTTTTTTCTTTTTCTACAAAAAAATCCTATTTATCTTTTAAATATCTGCATATTAAATGTTTTCATTGAGGCAGATTTTAAGACATTAATTTAATTTCAGTATCTGTTATGACACAGATTTTCCTTAAAATTAAGAATTAGGCAGAAATGTCTTTCTCTGTCACACGGTTTATGTTGTAAAACTCTGTTCTCCCTGGAAGTATCAGTGCCAGTTAAATTTAGCCTTTGCCTTTGACCCCCCAAACCCCTCACTTTGTTCTAGCAAATTTTAAAAGAAATTTCTAGAACACACCACATGTTCTGGAAAGCTTCCATATTCAAGCAGGAGCAGCTGAAAGGTCATGATGCTTAACATATAAGTGTATCATAAAATCAAGTTTGAAGGGGTTTTGGAAAAAGAAATATAGAATACAACCTAAGAGGCTCGTCTCCACTCAAAACTGCTGTGATCCAGACCATGACAAGTTGCCAATTTGCCAGCATAAATAGGAAAATGGTTATAATTATGTTTCCCTGTGCTGCTGTTCTGGAAAGTTTTGACCATTTAGGATGTTCCAGAGCCAGTGGTTATCCAAGAAGCACAAGAGTAAGGCCACAGCAGGAAGGAATTGTGCATCACTAAGCATGAGGGTGTCAGTCCAAATGTGGAGTACCAGCAAATGCTCCAAGATGTCTGTAAGAGGGGGGAAAAAAACTGCTGAGAGGCCTTAAAATGGCTGAATTAACCACTGGGGTTCCATGAGAGCCACATCCTACAGGACTGTGCAGAAATGCGACTCAACTGCTTGAAGACTTTCCAGAGAGATGGAGTCAGGATAATTATATTAGTGAACTGTCTCACACTTTTACCACAGACTGCACAGAAAGAGCTCGTGGGGTTTTGTTATTGACTTCTCTGGATGATTATAGCAGGAAAAAGATTCTTACAGGGTTTTTTTCCTATTTGAGTAAGGGTATTAGAACATCTTTTATGTAGATATCTATGAAGGAAAAAGAGAAAGAAATAATTCACACCTACAGAAGCAAGCATCTGGCTTTCTGCATATAGCACAAGTTTATTAAAAGAGGTGAGTTGAAGTGGAAATGTAATCTAGTTCCCCAGAATTAAAGAATAATAATGTCTCTTCATGTTCCATGCCACCTTCAAGTTTCACTCACATTAAACAAAAAACCAACACAAAACAAAACAAGAAGGGCCTGATTATATGGTTTTTTTCTGATATTTGTGTATTCATTTGGTGAACACCATCTTTGTGTTAGGTGGTAAATATAAAACAGACTTTATCCTTTTGTATATTTCTGGTTCATACAATATCTAACTGAGACTGGATACAACAACCATGAATAACCTGGGCAAAACAAAACCATATCTGCACATTTAAAATCATAATTAAACACATTTCCATCAATATTTACTTTGTTTTCTCACAGTGAGCAACTTAACAGAGAAAAGACTGACAAAACTGTACCAGAGTGATTTAAGTTACTCATTTGCTCATTTTTGCAGGAAAACTGCTCTGCTTAAGAAATATTAGAGACAAATTCTACAGGTCATCTAGGGATCTAAGAAAATGGACAGAGAGGGCTAGCAACATTCATTTTGGTCTCAAATGAGCAGCAATAGCAAAGAAACTGCCAAGGCTTCTTTCCCATGCCAGAAACACAAGCCAGATCCTATGCATGGAATAGGAAAAGTTAAGTCAGTGCAGCAAGGCTGGCCAACCAGCTTACCTTGGGCAGAAGTGGTTTGGACAGAAGTTCTAGGCCATCGTTCTAATTCATTTGCGTTGGTACAGAATACTTTACCTAGCTACCTTACCTGCACCTGTATGTAAAACCAGTTCTTCCTAAGGATGTTATATTTGACAGCATGGGCTCCAGATGATGGAGTGTGATGTCAAGTATTTTGCAGCAAAAACTGGGTTTAGACGAGCAATTTCTGCTCCACATAATCAAAAAAGGTTGCTGCAAAACTATGTCAAAATAATAAATTACCTATTGAAAATGCTATAGGTTGTAATCCATACATTTGTCATTATGCAGTGTAAGAAGGGATCAAGGAAGCTTTGGTCATCACCTACTGACATTTTTATTTAACTGAAAGGCAAGAAAATGAATGGTGCCAATGTCAGGAGCTGACATTAGAGGATCTATGGATTTGCAGAAGTGTAAAGAGCTTGGTTGGGCCAAGAAAGAAGAAAAAACAATCTGATCTGAGGCCTTAAGAGTTATCATTACTTCAAATTGAGACAGAGCTGTTGGACTGGATGATCTTAGAGGTCTTTTCCAATCTGAATGGTTCTGTGATTCAGCATCTACAAAGGGGACAGTACGACAATCTGGAGTTCAGACCCAAAGCATGTGTCCCAAAGCAAGTTGTCATTCCATCTAACTGAAGAGCTGGCAGTACATTTCACATCTCTCAGAAGTGAGGCGGGCGGCGGTGTAAAAATCTCCCTCTGGTCCAGGAGTCCTTCAAGAGGGAAAACACAGAGCAGACCGAGAGGGAGGTGCACACAGATCGTACATGACCAGAAGGGACAAATGTCCTGCTCCTGCCAAGAGCCCTGCTGGCTGCCAACAGATATCACAGGGAGACTGGGACTCAGCAGGAAACAGCTCAGAGATCACAGAGGCCACATTCTGAAATGGAGAGATCTCTCTTCTGTAGCATAAAGACAACTGGAAGCAGCTGCACCTGGAGCACCTTGCCCAGCCTGTCCCCATCTCCTGGCTGTGGGGAAATGCAGGCTGGCTGGCTTGGGGCTGTTAGCAGCATAAACATCTGCGTGGACCAATCCAGCCACTAAGGACTCCAGTCACCGCTGCATTTGGAGAGAGGAATAAGCAGTCATGGGACTCCACAATAACCCGAAACACCACTGCTCACTGCATCTGTAAGTGATGATGCAAGGGCATTGTCACTTCCCTCCACATGTGTGCATCTGAAATCACAGCCTCACTTGCATACAGGTTAGCATAAAGGAAAAGGCTTAATACCAAGCTCCACTATTATTAGGCTCTTCAGAAAGATACAAAACTAATCTTACCAGGTACAGGGTTTGGGGGGGTGCATTTTTCCCCTCTACAGTAATATGTATTTTCCAGAAATGCACTTTACGCACTTTTTTTTGTTGTTGTTGTTCTGCTTTCCTATAAATTGTCATCTGATTTTTTGCCCCCTACATCACTGACTTCACTTATCTTTGGCATAAATATTCTTCTGAATGCATTTCAAATAAAAATTATTTCAATTTACTGACCCATGAAAATTCCATAATTCAATCAGGGATAATAATTGTTCTTGAAGCTGTGAAATGCCTCAACTGCAATTTTCCATGTAATGAACAATAAACTTTTATATTCAATAATAATTAAGTGTACATTCACCGAGGCACACATTTCTAACCACATAGTTTTGAGAGGAATGACGTTTTTAAAAGCAGTTGCACTCCACAGTAATTAATTTTGAGAACATAAACACTCTCCAAAGTTGCGAAATTAGGCAATTATACAATAATACATTATAATCATAGCAGTTTTTCTGTTCTGAAAATTTTTTTTAAACTTATTTTCTCACCACTACTCGGCACTTGGAGCATGTGGATGAATACTACAAAGCCAATCAGCAATACAAAATGTATGCTTTGCATTTTAGCTTAGGCTTCTGGTGTTTGCAGAACAGTGTGTGTCTAACTGCTGTTCCCACAGCTGTAAAGCCTTAAGACTTAAGAACGCATTGAACCAGAGTCTGTCTTCACATAATTGGAGTGGCGCAAAGTTTTGTTTGGGGGTGTTCATTTAAAACACAAAGCTCCATCTGACGAACCTCAGGTTATTCCCCACATGACAGAAGTGCAGGATTATTCATTACCCTGTGACATATAATTAACATGATGATTGGCTCTATACACCTTATAAACAATGACCACTTTTCTTTTTTCCTTTTAACTACCACCATTTAAAAATCACTAGAAGAGGGAGAAAAAAGAAAAAAAAATACCACCACTGAGGGAATTTCCAAATTAAGAGGTTCTTGAGTGTCCAAAACAAACTGGAAGAACATAACAGACACTCTTCTCTTCATAAAACACTCACAATAGCAGAGGCCCAGCTCACAGCCTTTAACTGCTGCAGCCCTCGCCCTTCAAGGCAGGATGCTGAGGCCGCACAAAGGGATCCCGCAGCTACTGCGCATCACGGGCGAACGAGCCTGTTCCCATGACAGGTACAGACCTCGGGACTGGGGCGGGAGCCAGGCTGTCAGAGGAAAAGTTCAGTGAATCTGCAGCGGCAAAGGCTCAGCGTGCAAGATCCTGCCACAGTCTGGAAGCTTTACCTTTACACATCTGTAGCATGCCAACTGCTCTGTAAATCCCAGTGCATTCCTACCTGTCACCGTGTTTCAGTCGAGCCTACGTGCTGTCAAAAGCATATACAAACCAAGATGTTGTCCGTCTTTAGCTTACTTCCTGAAGACAAATATATCTATTGGAACTGAGAAAATTTTCCTTTTGTTCTCTCAAAACCTTCCTTAGTCTCTTGGGTAGTTCAATCCATTACAGGCATTTGAGGGGAATGTGGAAAAAAGCCTTCTCCAACTATTTTGCTAGTTGCTGTTTACTAAGTGTAATGTAGTAATTCTGGCCAATTTTTAGTAATTACCGAGTAATTTCACTAATTCTATTTGAAATACTGCCTAAGACCCTGAATACTTTTTCCAGTTATGCACAATGTAGCTTTCACTCTTGTTTCTGAGAACCAGGTTGCCAAACTTGTTCCTGGAGTTAATGCAAGAGATGCAAGTCCCACAGAGCCGCTCAGATCTTTTCAGTCTCTACTTACTCACAGAACACAGGGATTTCTCACACCCTTTCCAGGAGACACCACTGGCTTTTCCCAAGTGTGTGGCCAATCTAAACTTTGGCCTTTCCTTCTATGACTTTGCTTGTTTCTAAAACTGAGAAAGCCTGAAAAGAATTTAGAAGCAAGAGTCTTCTCATCTCAAATGTAACTGTATACATGTCTGTTATGAACCAATCATCAGAACTTTTAGCCAACAGAGGGAATAAACACTTCCAGATTATAGATCTGACCTATTTTAGTTTAAGCAGAGACTAGTTGTATCCTAGATGCTCCTTTTTTCTGTGCTGACCATGAAGACTATCTAAATGACAACTAACTCTCACTGTGCCTAACCCCCCATGTAAAAGAAGAGGATCCCTACAGATAGCTTTTAAAGGAGTTGCTGAGGGTCTCTCCAAAAAGTCTTCCTTTCAGTCTCATTGCGGAGAAGAGATCCAAGTGAAACTTTTATAGCCAAACTTGGCCTGAAGGAAATCACAGACTCTTGTTAAGAAATAAACAATCAATCACAAAACAATTATGGTTTCTATTAATTCTTTTGGTCAGAAAAATAAAATCTTTTTCTGCTGTTCTCTGAAGAGGACATTTCCATTTTGATGGTTTTCTAAATGAACCTTTTGTATTCAAAGCCACGCTTTATTTTGAAAATTGTCTGCATTTTAATCACAAAACAAATGCTATTGGAGTGAGCCAGCCAAAAAATCAACAGCTCTACTTGTGACCTCATGTTCCACATTTAGGGTGTTGTCCTGCTGGAGAACAGAATCTCTTTTGGAACTGTACCCTGCTCTCCTTCAGCTTCTTACCTTGTGTCTCAGGGCAGTAGTCCTTGTAAAGGTGGAAGTTTTTGGCATTGCAATTTACCTTCCCCTTCAGCTTTTGGCTCATCCCTGGGGTGTATCTGGTGGGCACTAATCCACACTAATTATCCCACTGGGAAAACAACAGATAGCTTGCAAGACTTGAAAGGCTTGTTCAGGAAAGTCGACATCTCTGGCAAAGAGCTTAATGTGTCTGCAATCAAGACAAAAGGAGAGATTGGATCACCATAATGAACTCTTATTTTGTATTGCTCTAGAAGGATAAAATGAGGGTGAATTGAGGCTCTGAAATCTTTTAGCACAAGAGCAAATGAAAGCTTTAAATTATGCTTTTTTTTTTCTGTCAACTGAATAAGCACGACTTTATAAGTATGATTTAATCCAAAAAACAGATGCACTCTTCCCTTAAGACAGAAATCTAAGCCAACTGGCTTGCATAAGCATTTTCTTGTGCTTGATTATTGGACGTGGCAGGTTGAAAGAACCAAGAAGCAGGATTTTGAGCCATGGCAGGAGATGCAAAGAACAGAGGTCCAAATCTTCACAGGAAATAAAAGCAGGCGAGAGAGAGAGAGAATAGTGGGGGAAGACATTCAGCAGCGTTTAATCACAGAGTTCAGGAATCAGGCTATGAATGCAGTGATGACACGTCTAAGTGGCGGTCGGTCCTCTTTGTGCGGTTCTGCTGCGCGAGCAGCATTGCAAATTGTCCCGCATCACCCATAGCCATGGTTACAATTTTTACCTAGTAATGATTCTATTGTAATTAATGGATGTTCCCACTGCATAAGGCAGAATACTGATGAGGAATGCAATGGGCAGACAATAGTTTAACTATCCTTGATTAAAGTCTCACTTTACATTGAGCAAGCTGCATTCATCATATGTTGCCCCTCTCTCAGTTCTCCATTCTTCCTGATTATTGATAAACTGAACCAACAGATTTCCACTCCAGTAGATTTTTCTCTATTCTGTTTTGTGCTCTGTCTCACGACTTTTCAAGGCACACCACAGATAGCAGTAGGAGCCCATTACGCTTTGAGTTAACTCAGCTTTTGTAACAGAGTGGATGTAATTCTGGGTGTGTTGTTCTAACAATGTCTCCAGGTTATTAATGACTAATTACAGAATATCCTGGATAAAGTTGAAAAACATTAAATTAGACTTAGTGCTAACATATTGTTGTATGAAAAAATTAATTATGATTGAAGCTTTCAATCTGTAAATAGCCTAAACGTTTGCACTTGTGAACACACATGATTGATAGCTTGACAAAGTACAGAAGACACATTCTGGCCTACAGTCCACCTACACAACTGTCACTGATTCAGTGGGAAGAGCAACAGTTTGGCCTTCAGATTTCTATTATTAGTGTTATTTTTCAGTTTTGGTATTTCCATGTCAGTTAATATTGTCCTGATGTTTCCAGCTGCTCCCGAGAACTTCATGAAGTTTGTGATTTTGCTGCTTGGTTGAAAAACTAAACACATGTTGGGGCTTCCTGTCTTCTTACTCTCATGTCCATTCCCAGTGGAAAGGAGAGAAGCCTGAGGAACAGCAGATGAAGCAGGACTACAAAACGTAAGAAAGTGAAATCTGGCTGCTGCCAGCTTGCCACCAACACTCACTACATGAGAACTAGTGCCTGTAATCCCATATACGTGCACATGCATATGGATGACTGTAATGCCACTGATGAATAGAAATGTTTGTCTCACTCATGTGAAAAGACATCAGCTGCTGTTGGCTTCAAAGTCAAGATGTCTGGTTTTAGCCTTTTTTCTGTCAGAGACACCTGATGGATCTGGTCTGAATGCCACACTGATTGATCAGTAGCATTTAGACAACTTTTCTGTAGATTCTGTAGAGTTAACAAAAATGTCTAAAGGCAGTATCAGTGGTTTTAAAAAATTTGTTAAAGTCTCTCTTTTTCCCTTCCTGGGGAAGATACCAATATGCTGAGAGTTGTTAAGAGAGAATGCAAAAGCTCAAATCCAAGTTGTCAGACAGAAGGGATGGGCTAGATGTTGCGTACAGAATAAGGATATCTTTT
>JAWWEU010000125.1:6167719-6241453 GCA_035583155.1 Acropternis orthonyx
GAATGCAAAAGCTCAAATCCAAGTTGTCAGACAGAAGGGATGGGCTAGATGTTGCGTACAGAATAAGGATATCTTTTTATTCTTGACTGGGTATTTACAGGCAATCAAATAAATAAGAGACATGTTAACATAAATACTAACTTAACTTTAAAAGAAAAGCTTGAATTTGGTGGGGTTTTATCCATTCCAAAACAGAAATTTGAGTAATTGTCAGCTTTTGTGAATCAGCAAAGAAATTTATCCCCAAAGAACTTCCAGTTATGGTGTGCCACACAGTGACACCGAAGTGATAGACTACCATTTAGTCTTGTTCCCTGCTCTGTTTTATTATTGTATGACTCAAAAGATGTAACAAGTACTTTTAAAGGCAGATATTTGTTTTTCAGAACCAGTGACTAAACAATGTTTTTCACTAGCTAAAAGTCTAAAACCAGAAACTCTGTTGAACAGAATCAACTTGAGAACAATTTTATTTCCCATTTTCTTGTTCTTAAAGATTAAAAAAAAAAAAAATCCCCTACAACCACAATCAACTCCTTGATTTGTTTTAAAATAAAGAATGTAAACATTACCAAATCATTAATTTGGAACATGGTGAATGGAAAAGGAAAGCCTAATTTCATAATATTGTTAGTCTTAAGCAAGCCATTTCATACATTATTGAAGATATCCAAAAGAAATTACAGAAACCTGATCATTTGAACTATTTAAGTAAAACACGAGAAATGCACTATATGGAAAAATTGTGCAGAGGTAATAACAAAAGAACCAGATGTCTTTGTAGGGCTTTTCAGTCTTTAACTTCAGCATCAGTATGATAAAGAGCAATATAAAAACTGGTTACTGCTACAGCCAAGGAAGCGCGCGGGAGCACACACACACACACACACACACGCCTTCAGCACAGCCAAGATGTGACATTTTTAGGAACATGGAGTCCATCCATTTTGTTCTCATGTTTGTACATTTCTGAGAGCATCGCCAGGTTTTTGCAAGGCAGAACATGAAGAGAAAGACCAGGAGGCTGGATATGCTGAGTGCAGTCTAACAGGATATACCGGGCTATTGGTTTCCCTCCAGATGTTTTTCAATGGAACCAGTGTTTCAATGGCCAAGTCTCACTAAGCTCCATGATGTCAAACATAAGGTTCCCTACCACATGACTAAAGAAATTAAGGATAAAAGCACTGACTTAAGTGTGATGGTGAATCTGGACAAATTCCTAGGGATAAATTCTTGTTGCAGAATGCATTTACTGACAAAAGACACCCAGGGGATGCTTAATGAAGACAAGTGAAATATTAAAAAAGTAAAACTCCATGAATGTATATTAAAAAAAAAAAGATTGTAACACTAATTTGGAAGTATCCACAGGCACTTAAAACTTCCACTTACATCAATAGATCAGTTTAGGTACATAGTTCTGCTGAAAAATCTTATTCATTACTTTAATGGACAAATTCTGGAGCTTAAATTTTTAAATTATTTTTTGATATTATGATCTATATGATTATCCTATTTTGGTGACCAAAAGCTACTTAAATGTGAAAATCTTGTACCATTGTCCTCCCCTCTTTTAAACTGAAAAAAAAAGATTGGTACGTTAGCAGATTTCACACAGAACCTGTCCTCAGAAAAAAACTAAAAGATCAGGAAGTTGAAAGACACACAGAATTTTCCTCTGCAGCACACTGAAAGGCAGAGGATGGAAGGAAAGAAACAACTCCCATCTTACTGCTGCTCTGATTACTATTTATGTATCACTTAGTGAAGAATCTGTAATACCTGACACAAGTTGTGACGCCATCAGTGAAAGTAACTGAAACACCAGCTGCTGATTCATGAGTAAACCATATATGATTGTCTCCATAGGTTACACAGGATGCATATTTTTAAAAAAAATATCCCAACAAACAAAACAAACATGACAAATGAATTTCCCAGAACAAAAACATAAAAATAGCTTCCATTAGAAAATCCCCCTCCTTGAATTCTCCACACCTCAAAAGATCTTTTATAAAATTAAAGCAAAGAAGGAGTGCCTGGTGTATCCATGAAAAAGTTTGATTTTTCTCTCTGTGGTTGGTTGACCCTGGCTGGACACCAGGTGCCCACCCAAGCCACTCTATCACTCCCCTTCGCAGCAGAATAGGGGAGAGAAAATGTTAGGAAAGGCTCATGGGTCAGGATAAGGGCAGGGAGAGATCACTCACCAATTACTGCCACGGTGCAGTCGGTCCATCAATGGTTATCCCTGACACTCCTTGCTCCTCAGGGGCAGGACCCCTCACACTTCACCTGCTCCAGCGTGCCATGGAAGATAGTTCTCCATTAACTTCTCCAGCGTGAGTCCTTCCCACAGGGTGCAGTTCTTCCCAAACTGCTCCAGTGTGGGTCTCTCCCAGGGCGTGCAGTCCTTCAGGAACAGACTGCTCCAGTGTGGATCCCCCACAGGGTCACAAGTCCTGGCAGCAAACCTGCTCCAGCGTGGGCTCTCCTCTCCGTGGGGCCACAGGTCCTGCCAGGAGCCTGTCCCAGTGTAGGCTTCCCATGGGATCACGGTCTCCCTCTACGCAGCCACCTGGTCTGGCATGGGGTCCTCCAGGGGTTGTAGGGGCACAGTTGCCTCACCACGGGCTGCACCAGGGGCTGCAAAGAACCTCAGCTCCGGTATCTGGAGCAGCTCCTGCCCCTCCTTCTCCACTGACCTTGGTGTCTGCAGAGCTGTTCGGCTCACGTATTCCCACTCCTCTCCCTGGCTAAAGTTGCTGTTGCATAGTTTATTCCCCTGTCTTAAATCGGTTATCCCAGAGGCGCTACCACATTGCTGATGGACTTGGCCTTGGCCAGCAGCAAGTCTGTCTTGGAGCTGACTGACACTGGCTCCATCAGACATGAGGAAAGCCTCCAGCAGCTCCCACAGAAGCCACCCCATAACCCCCTACTACCAAAACCTTGCTCTGCAAGCCCAATACATTCTCCTGTTCAAAACAGACACATTCTCAAAGCCATTGGCAACCCTGCCTGCATCAAGGATATCTGTTCCCTGATATTACAGAAAGGAGACAAACTGTAAGAACTGATGGAGTAGACCCTTTTTCCCAAGAACTTTCTTGTCAGTATTACAAATGCAAAGGTTCAAGAAAATAGCTTTGTACCGGTTCTTCAGCAAAAAAACCCCACAGATTTCTGTTGAATTCCTGATAAGCTCCCACCCACTCTTGCGTCACACTCAGGCAACCTCAGCTAAAGGCCTTGCCACTTCTCCATCTATAATTCTAAACCAGTATTATATGATTTCACAACTGGCTCTCATTATCTTCTACCACATAAAATCCTTGGGATGAATGTGCCATACTTACTTAATTCAGTATTTTTTTTTCCAGTTATGGAGAAACAAAGAACATCTACATACCAGGTTAAGATTCCTCGGAATATTTGAGAAGAAAGAGGATGCAAGTCTAATAAATCATTTGAAAATGGACATGCACAGATGGTTTTAATTGACATAAGGACATGATTCATAACAGAATATAAGAAAAAAATCTAGCAACTTTATTTTGGTCTACTGATTAACCCTCCTGCACAATCTCTGCATGCAACCAGTGTTGGGACTTAGGCCTTTAAGCACCCTGCTGCGAAACTGTCCAGAATTATAAGCGACTGACATCATGTCATTAATATTTTCAAGACAGACTCTAAAAAAAAAAAAAAAAAAAGTTTTCTAGAGAATTAGCTTAATAGAGCTCTATCTAATTTCCAAGCTACACCCAGAATTTTAGCAATGCTCCAGGTAGTACATTGCTCTGGGTACTACACTACCAGTGACACTTGTGAGACTTGAAGCTCTGCTGAATGTTAAAGAAACTCAGCACTTCCTGCGACAGTGTTTCTCACAGGACTGCCAAATGTGACTTTTAGGCTGATGATTCCCAAAGCAGGGGGTTTGCTTCACAAAACTTATTCTGGAAGATTCAGCCAAGAGCATTTACCTGTTTCTAAGGAACAGAAAAGGGGAAACATGGGATTTTTGCTTCTGCTGAAAAAAAATAAGATATTAAGATTTCTTCATTAATTTGGCTGTGAAATAAAGCCTGGCATTGGGCAGGAAAGTCATTCCGTGTCAAGGATAGTCTTTCAACTACACCTATAAAAATCTGCCTATACTTGGCCCACCCAGCCTCCTATCAAGAGAAAAAAAAAAAAAAAAGGCTCTTTAAGAAAGTCCAGCATGAATTGGAAGTTGAAATTGAACTGCTCGTTTCCCTGAAGCCTCCTCAGTTCACTGTTACATGCAGCTGAGCAAAACATTTCCTGCTATTAAAGAAGAGAACTTGTAGTGATACTCTTTATCCTCTGTGACACTTTGGCTTAAATCTGAAGGAGGGAAGATGTGACTGGGTGCAGTGACTGGAAGTGTGAGGATGGAGACCAGCTAGAGACTGAGAAGTCTCCTCCTTTTTCAAGAGGAATCAGGAGTGCAACTGGGCCTGCTTAGCCAAATACCAAGGACAGAAACAGAAACAGCAGGCAGGAGAAACTGCCCCATGGAAAGCTGTGGGAGCAGAGAAGGGAAGGCAACCAAATGTTGATACGTCCCTTCAGGGACAACCAACAATACAAGCAGTGTAAACCACAAGGTTGTCTAAGACCTTAGAGACAACAAGAATTAGGCAGGGTAAGTTAGAGCCTGCTGGCAAAGTTGGGCTTAGGCTACTTGGATATTTTAAAATTCAGCAACAGAGGCAGCAGGAGAAGCAATTTTCTCTGGGCAATGCATGAATTGGGTGACACTAACACTCCCTTCTAACCCAGCATCATCTCCTCCTGTAGCCACGAGCAGATATCTGAGGAAGCATGGAGCAGTAATTCCCCACTGCACTCTCAGAATCTCCAGTGAGACGGGAAACAGGATTTCCCAACCAAAATCCATTCCATAGAGAGTCTCTCTTTTCTTTGCAGTGAGTTTACTTAACTACTTTTCAAAGCTGCACTGATTTTAAGTCTCCACAGTGTCCCAGGCCAGAGCGCTCCTTTATGTGAAGCTACTCCCTTTGGATGGTTTTGAGCCTGCTGCTGGCCAATTGCATTTAAAGACCTAGTTCTTATATTAGAAGAGACAACAAGCAATCTTCGCCTCTTTTGCTACCTTCTCCATCACATTTATCTGTTTATCTATCTTTATCTTGTTGTTTCCTGGGTCATCTGCAGAGTTGCATACATTGAATCATTCTTCATACAAGAAAATAACTCCTTATTGCCTTTCTCTCTTTCTCTTCAAGTCCCACATCCTCTTTAACGGACACATGATGAGAATATCCATCAGTACTAGAAATTAATTATATAAATGCAGATACGATGCACAAATATGACATAAAGATTCATATTTTTCTGAATAACTCTCCATAAGCAAGAGAATGTTGGCTGCTGGCATCCATGCCCCATATTCAGTATTTTCATACACCTATTACAGAGGAGCTTTCAAAAAGAATTCTAAGGGAAGGGAAGATAAGTATCCTTCTGGAGAAGCTCTGGCAAGAGAAGATATTAAATGCACAGGCCAGGTTCACATAGTGAGGCGGGAAAAAGGAAGATGGTTGCCTTGAAAAGAGAAAGAAGCAAACAGAATCTCCAAACTGAGTATCAGAAATTCTAATTTGGTGCCAGAAAGCTCACTGGGAATACAAGTGAGGAGGGAAGGACAATTACTCAAAGATTAACAACTCCGTTCATTCTGAAGGGGTGAAAGGGAGTCAGGGATAGCAGAGGAGCTAACAGGAATAATAAGTAAAGAGTGGATTGTACAAAAGCTTTGGTGTGTTTGAAGGCTCAAGACCTAAAAATAAAAAATAGTATATAAGGCTCTAAACACTGAAGATAATCGTGTTTCTTTCTCCATACATATTCAGTTTCAATCAAGACATGGGGCAGAGCTTGTTGGGGTGACCTTGACAGTAACAAACAATTCAGCAAGCAGCAACATCATATCATGAGATTTCAATTAATGGGGGGATTTTTGACATATTCAGAAAGCAGGGTGAGGAAAGAGGGAGGTGTTAGACATGCTGAATAATCAAAACCCATTCAAACTGGTCTGCATTCCTGAACATTAGTCCTCACAGGTCTTGAGATCATGCAGAACCATCATCTTAACAAGCAAAACCTTGACAAAGTAGTGCTGAAAGCATCTGAGTGGGCTCTGGGGAGTCAGTGTAACAACTCTCAGAGAAAGCAGATCAAGCAAAACAACAAGATTATTACAGATTCCCCAAAGAGAAATTAAATGCTAGCAGAATACCTCACAAACCTGAAAAAATAATGATCTCCAAAACAGGCAGCTTTTCACTAAAGGGCCAATTTAGATCTTCATCTGTTTTCGAGAGTGTTATGTACATTTTCTGTTGCTGACAATGAGATCAGCCTTGGGTTCCAAGTGTTAGGTCCAGAAGCCATTATACCAAATGACAAAAGCTGTCGCACAAAAATTACACTGGAATGCATAGTCTGAGGGCCAAATTTAACATTTGACATTTGGACAAAAGTATTCTGGAATATGTTTCCAAGTTACCAGAAGAAAAAGACATTTTTGAAAGGCTAGAAAACAAATACCGAATGCATCTCTTCCGGTATGAATATCTGGGGAAAAAATCCAAAAGCTTAGGAAGTTCAGCTTCAGGAAATTTCAGTCCACTTAAGATGCTTATCAAAAATTTTAAAAAAACCCGCTGATTTTAAATGTTTTAGAAAGGTCTGGAGGCAGTGGATGTACCATTTCAGCTGATGTTTTACTGCAAAGGCCAGTGTTTGGGGAATGATTTACAAAAGTGGCAAAGCAGCACTCAGGTGCTGGTAGGACTTCAGCAGAAGCTGACTGCCTAATTCCATCATGTGCTTTTGAAAAGTTCACCAGACACGAAGCAACCTTGTGCCCCACAGAGCAGCTCAAAGGCTGGAAGACTTCAGTGTAAGTGTTGTCAAGAGGGGGAGTAATTCACTACTTACAGGGTAAGCTGCTGTGCCGACGCCATCCTCTGCCAGAGGGAGCAGGATGAACAAGCCAAGGACAGAGCTCTTCCTCCACAAGGGCAGGTCAAACTCTGATATGGAGGGACCTCTGGGAACACACTGAAGTGAAAAATTAGCAATCCCTGGCACCTGACACTTGCAATACAAGCTCTATTAATACAGAAACATCAGGATGTTACTTGGGTTGCCTCAAAATTTCAAAGTGCAAAATATCCCTTTAAGTCAGCCCATACAATTTTATATAAACCTCTGCAAAGAAATTAAATCTACTACAGATCAGGTTACATAAACTGTGTAACAGATGCTTCATATTTATTTTTTTATTCTTGTTTAAGTTTTTACTCACTCCTAATCAAATGTTTATATGACTAAAATTTGGGTTAACATGAAATTATGTGTTTTATTTTTGAAATTTTTGAAAGCATGCAATGCCCATAGTTGTCCTGGCAGTATTGAAAAAAACTGAAGTCAGTAAGATATTTTCCAGTCCAATAGGGAAGACAGTGAAGTTGACTGTGCTATATGGCAACAATTTTGTACTGGATGTACTGTTGTACCTGGCAATCAAAATTCACTGTCTTCTCATGCCACATAGGAAAAAATATTGGTCCTTCAAGTGGGATTATAAAATACAAACTGATATATGTCAATAAAAGATCATAAGAACACAAGATCACCAAGACTAGATAAAGAAATATATACTGTATTTTTCTTTTCTGCAGGAAAAGAAATTAAATGGAATGAAAGGAATTAAATAGATGTCACGGTTTTAAAAAAGGAAAGTGAAGAAGTTTGCAAGCGTGAGGATTCTTAATCAGAATTTAAAGGAAATGTATCAAATGATTACAGCACAGATTGCAAAAAGGAACCTTTTCCCAAGTCACTCTGTCTTAAAACTTAAGAGGTCAGCTTAGTTTGATAAACTCAAAACTGCCAAAATAATGTTTCCAAGAAGTTTTTAATGACTGTTGGTACCTGATGGTGTAACATCAAGAAATTTTTCTGAGGTGTCAATCTTCACTTCAAGAACTCTGGCTAAAATACTTATCAGCAGGTTAACGAAGCAAGCAGTGGCGAAGTGTCACTTAAATGACAAGAGGACACCAAGGAAATTGAAGATACCATGTAGCTGTGACACTCTGTCACCTACCATGAGGTCTGAAGCTCGTTGTGAGGCTCTGGCACCCTCAGCAAAGGAGGCTACCCTGGAGAAGTTATTTAAGCCATCTAAACTAGACACCTACCATACACTTGGCTTTCAGTTTTAGGGACCTGGACTTGTTGGCCCAGCATGTATTATTCACAGCTGTTTTCTTGAGATGAAGGGAGGTCAAGCAAAGATTTAATCTCTAACATTAGAAATATGACAAATCTCAGAGGACAGTGTGCTCAAACGAGGGAGAAGAATCTGTGCATGTGTCTGTCAGGATGGCTATTCATTCACTTTCAAACTTCTTGTAATCAGCATGGTTCAGACTAGTTGAGTTTGTACCTCAACTTCAAACCTCTGAACAGTCCTGCTACACTTGGAACTACCTGGACCACACCACTAAGCCCTTCTAGGTGATGGTCTCACCAGGGGTATTGTTTGAAAAAATCTAGTTTAGTTGCAAACATAAACTTCCAAGAAGTTATTATTTTTAAATATAGTTCCCTCTCTGAGTATAAATGAAAGCTAGTAAAAGAAAGAAGATGATGTTGTAATGATCTAAAATCATCAGTGAGTTACATCTGCCCTATACTATTTCCAAGGATGGCACAGGTGTTTTGGAAAAAAACTGGTAAGTGTATTGCACCATTTCAGCAGATAGAAAACCTTATCCCTTGCCAAAGTGGGTAACTATGTGGCATTTATACATCAGCACACATGGCATATGCCTGCAATCATTTGAACGTAGCAAAGAAAAAAGCAGAAGCTCTGAAGCTGTGAAGTTCAAATCCGGACTTCGCCGAAATGTAAAGATATCTGAAGTCAAACATTGTTTCAACACAATAGGAGGTTTGGAGCCAGCTGCAAGTTTTGGCTATATATATATAAATGACTGCTTCTGAAACTCTAGCATTTTCATGAACTAGGCTTTGGTTTGAGCCATGAGGAAGATACAAAAGTAGATACAAAAGCAAGATACAAGTACAAAATTCGTGATGTTTGGGCACCCTAAAACCCAATAGCTACTGCATCAAGACCTTGAGATTCCTTTGCTTATTTGTGTATGGTTCGTATCAGCTCTTTTGGCCACAGCAGTAGTCCAGAAGGTAGCAATCAGGTATTATCCATTTCAATTCCCAATTCCTTATTCACTCTTTCCAAGTTGGAGACCCCTCTCCTGTAATTAGAGCTGTCCCCTTGGCTAGTGGATGTAAGAAGTATTTGGCCATATTCAGACATACTATTTGCTGCATCCAGATGACCATATGATGTAGATTTTCCTCTCTCATTAATCACTCCCCAGAATTCATGCCACTATTACACCATCAGTAAAGCTTTTATGTTTCATTCCAGCAGGTTAATACGGATAAATGTTAAGCACAATGTCAATGCCAATTAACCTGGACTAATACTTTTTGCAGATAAGATCCCATTTATGGTTGTGGAGGAAGACGGTATTTTCACCAGAATGAGGACAGCAACATGGCCTTAGAAACTTCTTAAAACTCAAAAATCCTCAAGCAATATTGTCTGCCAAGTTCTAAGCTCATAGTCTCTCATTGAGGAGAAGATACAGAACAAGACAGGCACAGAGAATTTTGCAAAGTTCTCAGGTTACTTTGTCATTATTCCAATTCTCCTTTTCCAACCCTCCATCCAGCATTATGGGATGAAACCATCTGAAGGAATGAGTTGGAAAAGTGTGAAGGATAACTTGAAACTCTTTTTGCCCTCTGGAAAATTCTGAAATCCCTACTATTTAATTACAACACAGCTTGTATAACACTTTGGCTGCATTTCTTCCTCTGCTTTGTTTTGCTTGCGTTACTAAGAATATTTGCATGAAAACAGGATATTTGTTTATTAAGAGCTCATCATCTCCTGCTGTGTATTCTCCAGCTTAAGTCATATTCCTTAACATTTATTAGCAAAAGGAGACCATAAATTCTGTTTCCCGTAAATGTGCTTAATAATAAATTGAGCAAAGGAACCAAAGGGAAGCAGAGAGATTCAAAGAGAAAGAAAGAGCAAGTGAGACAGAGAGACGAGCTCATACATGGTGTAACTTGTGTTTTCCAGAGGCAATGGCTTAAAACATTCCCCATGATGCGTGAACTTCTCTTCAGCGTTTCTTATCCACCCTTCCATTCCCAAGTAGTCATTTGTCTAACTGGGCAGACACATATGAAAGTCTTACCTTGCCCTCAGAAGACAAATCCATAACTCTACCTCGACCCTTTTAGGCCTAACAATTTTCTCTCCAAACCTACAGGAGGAACACGCAACATATGAGAGAAGGATTCACATTGCCCACCCAGCTGGCACCACAGATATGGAACAGCCGAAGAAAAGATCTAAGCGCTTGCCAAGAAAGGACTAAGCAAGCCTCAAGTGCAATCTTAGGTTTAGCTTCATACTGTCTTCTCATTTCTCATTTTCCTTCAAAATGTGGTTTTCATTTCCAAGATGTACTAGATTGATAGATTCTCACATGACTGAACATGTTTACAGTTTTGCAGGCTTTTTTTAGCTCTAAAATCTGCAACTATCTACAAGTAGTTGGCTAGAGAAAATAAGTGAGGAACTATTCTGAAGTGCTAAGCAATAGTCCAAAGCATTAACATACATAACAAACATTCAAAGGATTTCTACTTACCCTTTGTAGGATAAAAATGTAGACTACGTGCAGTCATTAACCATTTTCAGGGCTATACGTTTATAAATATGGGAACATTTTTCTTCCAAATAGGGAATCTAGGCATAAGAAAAGGATGTAAGGAAAGGACTGGGGAAAATATCACAACTCTGGCATACAGTGTAACTAGTATTACATGATCATATCTTCAGAGATGTTAAGCAAACAAAACCTATTGAAAAATAGGATAAATACTGCCCTTTCAAAACTAGGTGATAAGCTTCCCAGGGTGTCAAAATGCTTCTTTGGAGGCTGGTCTCAGCTAGTATAAAGCCAAGGACCCACTTACTAAAATTTAATAGAAGTATTCTAAATGCTATCTAAGAATGGGTTTTTTTGGTTTCACAAGAAACCTTTCTCTTTCCTTCGACTTTCTTGAAACACTATTTTTTTTTGCCTAAAGTTAAGTTCAAGCTGATTTGTCACTCTAGACTCAAAACACATATTTCCACTGATGTAGGGATGAACTCTGCAGCTACATCAAATTTCTTCTCAGTATGTGGAAAGTTCACATACACAAAGTGAATCCTAAAATTCTGCCATTTAAAACTCTCGCTGGTACAGGGAACTTAAGAGAAAACAAGAAACTTGACAGCTAATCCAAACATATCAGTAACATTCATGGCACTTGTTTTCAGGTGATGTTCGTTAAGCTTCTTATGTCAATCCAAAGTGTTATAATGGACAACTCCCACGTTAAGGTTTCCAGCATGCCATCTCTCATGGGACCCAGTACTAAATGCAAACTAAACCATTTTAGGCAAATATGAAGAAACCCACCCCCTAGAAAGGTCAAGTGGTAGAAATAGGCTCAGGCTCTGAAATGATGAGGTCTTTGTCTTCTTGTCCCCCTACAAAAAAAAAAAAAAAAAAAAAAAAAAAAAAAAAGTACCACAATACCCAGAAAATGAACATGTTGTTTTCCCAATAACATGAGTTTCATTATTTTGGTTTCTCATTGAAACCAACACTTTCATAAGCAATCCTAAGTGATGGGCTCAGTGCAGGAAACTAAATTCTTTACCTTCTTGAAAATACAAATACTATAAAGTAACAGAGGAAAAAAAAACAGGTTAGGTGCCTATAATACACGTGAAATATATATATATATACACACACACTGCTATGGCTGTATTTAGATATACACATACTAAAAGACATGCATATGTAACACACATACAACTACAATCCAGGGTCCGGGTATTTGGTTCTGTAGTACCCACTACTCATCATCACACCTATTTCTTCTGTCATGTTCAGTTAATCAAATGCTCCTGCTGCAACACAAATCTCAAATCCCTTGCCTGCAAGAGCTGATCTCCCACACAGGGAGAGAGCACCTGGGATGAACTCCCTCGAGAAGAAAGCCAGATAAACAGACACCGAAAATGTTGCAGTGAATTCTGGTAGCTACCCCAGTACAGACAGCTGGGTCAAGGACTGTGCTTTTGCTTTGCATCTTGAAAGGCTTGAAAAAAATCCAACCTCCCCCAGAGATGAACTGCGGGATGCCTTCTCTTATTCCATCTACTTCCTTCGGGAGGGTTGAGGACAAGACCTCTACTGACAGTTTTTTACTTTTAGTCATCCTTCCATGCTCACTAGGACATAGACAGAGAGGTATAGGCTAAAAGAACAGCAATTGCTCAAATTTTAATCAGAGACTTGACTATCTGCCAAACCATCCCAGAACTGGTAAGGAATCAAAAGGTCTTAAATCATGTTTTAGACACAGGTTTTAAATCATTTGGACTTTACATTTATAATAAACTACATGCTTTATATTTTTTTATAGAAAACTCCATCAGTAACAACTCAAGCCAAACACTCACTAAAACCAAATTATTCCCATGACTAGAAGTGCAGATTTTTTAACTGTATTAGAACAGAGTTTAAATTAAAACTATAGCACTGTTCCAAAATTGTAACTGGCAAATTTTAGAGAAAAAAAATTGTCAGTCTCAGATACCTGCTGTGAGACTCCTAATTCCATATTTATACTACTAAAATACAACATACTTTCAGAAGCAATGTGACTCTAAAAGTTCGTCTGCAGATAGAGATCTAAAGGACTTTTATAATCATTATTTGGGATAATCTCAGCTTTAGAACTCTTGCTATTTTCCATTGCAAGGATATAAAGTGCTAACAATTATGTCTGATGTATCTTGTTGGGAATTTGGGACCTGCTTTGTTTACACTAAATGATATTTCTATATTTCATATTTTTACTGGACTCACCTACACATTTTCCTTGGTGCCAGAATGAGGAGAAGTTACAAAATATTTAAAGAGATCCCAATTCTCAAACCATTTAAGTTAGAATCCTGAATATTTTCTCATTACTTGACTCCACAAAAGAAGGCCAACACGGTTCATGGGAGTATGGAAATAGGTACTGTATTTTATTTCAGAAAGATTAACGACCATCATAACCAGAGAAAAGAGGCTGCTTTGCACTCTGACACACATGGCAGAGATTACACCTTGACACAGGTCAAGATGTAAGGACAGATATTTTTGCCTGGACGCTCACCCAAAGCCTCTGGATCAGCACCAAGTCTTCAATCTTTTAAGACCAGACCTTACAGCAGGATCTGCCTGTGCAGACTCTTGTTCCTGTGTGGCATCTCCTTAAGTTCAGTGGGGCTGTCCATTGGATCACAGTTCAGTGCAAGATGGGAGTTTTGATTGCAAGATCTTTGAGGCAACAAGGTTGTCTAATTCTAAGTTTTATGAAGTGCTGTGCACATCTATAAAGCCATCTAAAAGCATAATAAATAAAGTGAAAACAGAAGCAATAAAAGGAACAGAAGGCTAGTGGATGTCAGTAGGAAAACAGCAGAGTTGGATGCAGCAACCAAACGTGTCACATCAGGCAGCAGCAGCAAAATGCCTCTTCTAGGAAGTGCACTTATCCTATCATTTTACCAGGTTTGTGTTACTTTCCTGTGCCATTATGCATTGGCTAATCCATGTGTGCAAGGTAACTCAACTTCTTGCATTTCAGCCTTTTTTACTGCATTAAACTTAACGATTTCAGATTTCCTCTTGTACGTACAATTCTCAAAGTGGCTGACAGTCTTTGACTGTAGAGGGGACAGTCAAAGAAACAGGGATGTTACTCACTGAAAATTTGTTTAACCAAGGAAAGTAGCTACTCAAATAGTTTCTTCTTGCTGGTTTTACTGCCTATGTATTTGCACACAATGGAAGTCATAGCAAACAGAATTAATCTGTTTGTGATGATCAAGTAGAGAGAGTCTAAAATTCCTCTACAAGATCAAGTCACAATCTTCAACATCTTTGTGAATACCCACCACTTGGTCCACTAGTTTAGATCCACTTCCCCAGTGCTTTTCACAACAATGCCAATCAAATGCATAAAGAGTCAACATCAGAAATTTAGAAGAACCCAATGATCTCTACATATGAGTGATGAATGTCCATATGTCTCTTCACCTGAAATGGTATTTCAGCAAAGAAATTCTGGGAGTTGGCAGAGCTCCTTTAGTAGCCAGATGAAGAAACCTGAACTGACCCATGTAGGAAAGGAATGTCTGTTTCGTTTACATTTTATATAAGACCAAGGGAGACACTCAGATTCTCACTTAGAATTTCCCAATATTTGGAAATGCTATTCCAGTGTCTGGAGTTTTTCTCTCTGAACTGTATCTAATCAAGGTGTACATATATGCCTCAAATCAGATTCTAAAAAAAAAAAAATCACTTAAATACTTAATAGAGAACAGAATAACTTTGATTTTATGTTTTTCTTCATGTTTCTTTCTTGTATCTTTCAAACTAGTGGCAAAATAGAGATGGAAAAACTTGAAGGATTTTCCTTAAGATTGATTTTCTTCTTTAAGACAGCTTCAAGTTTCTCAATCATTCAAAAATCACATTAGAAAAATGACCACACAGATCCCAAAATCTGGGTACAAATATGAAACCTCAAGGTTGAAAATAGAACCCTCTAAAAACAACCTGTACTAAGGATGAGCACATACAACTATATTGCTGTACTCTATGGACCAACAGAAAGGTTTTTTCAAGGGTAAAAATTTGCTGCTGACGACACAAAGTCCACACACTAAGCACTTGAGGGGCAGGACTGTGGGTCTTGTTGATTTTGTTTGGCTGGTTATTTGTTAAACTTCGGACCAGTCGGGTTCCAGGGCCTGAAAGCCGTATAGTATAGCAGCTGGAGTGCGTTAGCTGCAATGCTGGGGTGTACTTGCAGCATAGTTTCATCTGAAAGCAATCCAGTTCATCTGCTCCGAGATCACTTGCCAATGCATGTCAAAGCAAGGTAAGTGTGGACAACTGGTAGGTTCTCTTCAAAAGAGCACTCCCGAGCTGAACTAAACCAGGCAGGTAGATGGTCCCTGTGAATATGCTTTGGCAAACACACTGCAGTGTGCAGACTGGCAGAGATCGCTGACCCACAGAACCTTTTCTAGTGTTTTGAAGCGGCAATGCCGTCATTGGTATGGCCTTCCTATTTAAAAGAAAACTGATAAATCACAGGAATAGGAAGCTAAGATAACATTGTTTCTTCCCTACAATACAGTTTTTCCACATACCAATTTGTCTCCCTTTGCCAAGTCTGCTATGTAAATGTGTATGAAAACTAGAGGTAGTCCAAGCAACTATGAAATTAATAAACTGATCAGTTACATAATCCTTCTGTTCGGTTATGATCACATTATGGAAAACTCTGAGAAATCTTATTCTGTTTCCTCTACCATTTCCTTTCAAGTTTACTTGCAAACAACACACGTTGGCTCCAGTGTCATGGCAGGAGATGACACACTTACCTCGATTTGCTCAGCCTAATCAGAGAAAAAATATTAAAAGAAATCTTTATATTCAAGCAATCTGACATCATGAAGTAGATTGTCTCTCTGTAGGTGTTAGTGTGTAAAACCAAAGGTAGGAATGATTTTTTTAAAAATTAAAGAAAAACTGAAAAATTCTCCATATGGCCTTTTCTGTAAAATCTAAACATCTGCTTAAGATCCTGCTGCAGTAACACAATATGTCTGCAGCTTTCATAGTTATGAATAAATGCATCTTAAAACACAATACTTCAACATCCATTTCTTCTCCATTTGCCTGCCAAATTCAGAGTTCAAACATCTCTGACCTGGGTCCTCTAATCAGTTTCTGGCCCTCTTGCTTCCCTCGAGAGCTGCAAAGGTGGAGGGAGCTGGCCATGGAGAGCACCGCTCCCTCCTCCTGCAGGACTGCCCTCACTGGCACAGGTGGGCTAGATCCAAAAACATGCTGTGCTTCCCCCCTGCCAGCCCTGACAGAGGAAAAGGCGTTGGAGGAAATGGGAGACACGGTAGGGCTGTGGCCAAGGCAGCAGAGCTCAGGCAGAGGGATTCACTTGGAGGAGTGAAATGTATCTGTACAGCCCAAACTCCCTGTGAATTCTGTTTGCTAAGCAGAATCACAGGCAACAGGGATGTCTGGAGTCAGAATCACCTTGCCAGAACAACACCTTTGATCTGTCATGCTATGGTCAAATATATCCCCCAAATACAACATCAAGGGCTTAACAGGTATGAAAGCCTGAAAGTTATTTTCAGCGTGCTTCATTATATTAAAAAGAACAGTTACAGCAAATAGAGCCTTGAACCCCTGAAATGAGGGAGGGGGGGTGGGGGGGTGGGGAGGGGAAGAAAAAAAGAAAATAATTGAATTCTACTCATTTGTGAGCTAGTCACAGATGAAAAATCAATTTAACTCACTGTTCTTATAATGAGACAAGGACTGTGGTCCTTGTTGCCTGGGGCTGTGATGCAAGTTCATGGAACTCTTTTCAAACTCAACTTTAGTTATGTCATGATTACTTAATTTAGAATTGGCTTAGTCACTGACATTTCTGTACATTATTTCATGGATCACAGCTACACACCAAGGAAAATAAATGGAAAGATACTTTATTTGATGTTTAATATCAACACACCTTGTGACTATCACTGTATTAAATCAGCTGCTCTAACAAGAAACACCTTTAAGTTTGGAAGGTTTTTTAGCTGAGTCCATTTTGTTTATTCCTTATAAATTATTTCTGATTTGTTACTTAGCATGAGTTATACAGTTATCAGCCCTTCCTGAAAGGGCTAGTCCCTCAAACCTGCTATTTTTCAAGAGGCTGGGGGTATTTCTTTATTGTATTCCACTTCATTCTCTTTTGTTTCATTTTCTCCTGATGGAAGACCGCCAAATATTTCAAAGCCCTTCTTGGCAAGTAATAAAATAATTTGGACAGAGTATGCGGCAATTAGAATTTTTTGGCATGTTTCGTATTTTGCATGCTGATGAGACGAGTATCAGTTTTACCCTACTTGACCAGTTCATTATTTCAGATAATTTCCTGCCACACAGCACCACTGCTACAGACTGTTTGCTTGAAAAACCAGCAACGAGACACATCGCAATTTCTGTTTTTTCAAGTGCAGATAACATTAAATAGATCAGTTTTTCTCCCCCATCTGTCATTCACTGTAACTTAACTCATAAAATATTATTTCTTTCTCTAACCTTCTGTATCAGAAAACAGTTTCTTGCACTCCAGAATATAATGTCGTCGTCACTTTTTATACCAGAAAAGGTTGTAAACCACACAGAGAAACATCTTTGCATTGCTGTCATGAGAGGTCAAATTCAATTATTCCTTCTTTTTTTGGCTTTGGTACCATAAAAATCCATGTACACCCCACTAAGACAATATTTTGGGGGGAGCTGGGGGAACTGCAGACAAAGGTTGTGACCTTTTGCACGTTTCTGCACTCCACAATTCATACAATGTTTTTATTGGATCCTGTTCTAAATTTATGTCAGCACTTCCTTTATAAATCCTTATTTTGTTATGGATTATAAACTGTTCATAAAAAATCCATCCCAGACTAAAATCTATTTTGTTGGGGTGAGGGGAGCTAAGTACCAGACTTGATGAATTTGGTATTTCTAGACCCTAAGATTACAACCAAAACACACCTTGTGAGAGTTCAGAAACAACTTTTACCACTCAGAGACTTGTTCTCTTTATGCTTTACAGTTAAACTATCAGGCAAGCTGTTTGCTGGAGTTTTTACTTCCCCTACATAGCTTTTCCAATAAAAACTTCCAACTTCCAATGCAAGATATGCCATTATGCACATTTCTCCCCCTGCTAGGAGAAGTCCTAGTGGTTTGTATTATTTCTTCCTCACAGACTTATCACTGTCTAAGAAAAAAAAAATCTCACAAAACTAAATCAGGGTGAAAGAGCACTGAGAGGGAAAGGGGGCCAAGGTCCATGGCCCCAGGGTCAGGGAGAGTTGTTTTTCCATAACTTTCTGTCTACATTGTGGTGTTTTGTAATAAATTTAAATAGCAGTTTTTTACCTGTCACTGTAGAAAACATTGCTCAAGAATCATCACCTGGCTTGCCAGCATCATCACTTCTTCAGTTCTATCTCCAGCACATGATTCTTTCTGCAAGTAGAATTGAACAGACCTTCATAACAAGGTTAGGAATAACTGAGACAGTTCTAAAAGTGTCCCTTTCCCTCCTTCTTTGGTCTCCTGCCCTCAGAAAACATACATGTGGTTTGGGATGGCAAAACTTGGTCTGTTAATCACCATAACCAGTGATTTCTTCAAAATAGCTTCACTGCCAATGATCTCACATTATAGAGCAAGCTGGACTCTCACAGCACCGTTCTCCTCAAAGAACAGCTTTGCTGTTTGTCTGTCTGTCCTACACACACTTTCAAGCACCATTAGTAATGTTCAAAGAAAATGCACACAGACCTCACTGTGAGCTGCATATTCCCCAACCACCAAAATGTGTCTGACAGACAACACAGCAACACATAGAAGTCGTATGCAACACCTCTGGGAATGACTTCTGCGAGGCCTCAAAGAGGAGGACAACACATCTTATCAATCTGAAAATGTCCAAGCTAATGGTAACTTTAAGGCCAAAATTTCATTATGGAAAATGCTACATAATGGAGAGAGCTGACACTGATCATGACACTGTTTTATAAGAAACAAGAAGAAAAACCCACAAGAACTTATAATGCTGTTCACAGAATTGCACTGAGTCCAGCTTTGTGGAGTCCCGCGTTGCAGGGAGAGCCATTCGTGTGGTCCTGCTCGTGGCATTTTCAGGATTCTCGTAATTAATTTGATCTGAGCGTTCCTGGCAATGCTGGTGGCTGAGCACTGCAGAAGCTGGATAATACTTCACTGATGATTTGCAGAAACCCTTGTATGTTTATATCTTCAGCAGACCATCAAATCCGCAAAATGCTTTGGTCAGTTTAATAATTATCCTGGGAAGAAAAGTAGTGCTGCCATTATCAAGATTCTGGCTTCTGCCTAACAACTTCAACCAGCTTTCCTTCCTCGGGGTCACAGATGTGCTTGAACATTAGGCAGAATACATCACTTCCATAATGAGATTGTGACTTGTTCTTGATCTGCATTGCTTTCACCACCACATCCACATCAGCTATTTATGTCAATCTCAATAACTAGTCACATGTCTGTACGTCTGCAGTGGCTACATGAAGACTTTCAAGAAAAGTTGTGACTATTGCTCATTGTATTCTGCATATTCTGCTTCATTAACTCCAATTTACATTATTTACTTCTCAAAGTAAAGATTTTAAATGGTTTTTTTTTTCTGTTGTTGGATATTAACACCTTCATTAAAACTCACATATTTTATTTGTTGACCTTCTGTAAGGGAGTGGTTTCCATTAACAGCATTCAAATCCTAGTGAGTTGGTGGAATCCTAGATTTCAAATTAGCACCATCACACACAACCAGTATGGAAAAAAATCCACCAATGTACAGTAGACACATTCAAAAGGAATAAGCACTTAAAGTCTAAAAATGCATGGACATACTTGCAACATTTTCCATTGAAAATACCAACCAAAGTGAGACCCCATGGAATGCAGAGAACAGAAAAAAAACAATACAAAAGAACATCAGATGAATTGCATAACTTTCATCCATGTCTTCAGCTTACTTGTTTAATGAGGATAAGCCAAGATCTGAATAAGATCCGTGAGATTTACCTGTCACATACCTGCAAGGACCTGGGCCTCTGTTCTTTGTATAGTTTCAGCTCCTGAGGTTTCACTTTTTCCTGCTTGCAATATGTTGATAAACAGAGTAATAAATAGAGCTGGAACTGCAGCATTCTTCAAAGTTTTTCCTTTTTCTTCAGTTTTTCTTAAATCTAAGGCCAAATGCATGATTCAAATAAAACAATTACACAAACCCCTCTGTATTTGCACTAAAGAAAAGGCAACCCTCATACATATAGCCAGCCATTAATGACAACTGGAAATGTAAATCACAAACAATGGCACATTCTCCAGAAGACTGAAGATGGAGTCAAAACTGCAGCTTGCCCTCCTAACTGAAGGAAATACTTGCTTTTCCTTTGTTTTATTTCATAAGCATGTAAATGACAGAGGTCATTTCTAGTGCTCACTTCATGCTTCAAGTAAAAGAATTTTCCTCAGCACAGAGTACTGGACACTTAGCATACTGAATTTAGCACATGCAGAGAACAAATAAAACCCTCATGATCTTAATAATGACAATTAGAAACTAAATGGAGATTAATTTTTGAGACAATTGCACAGCTAGGGGCACAAAATATCCACTCACTGTTGTGAAATAAACAGAGCACATGAAGGCAAGTTATGTCTGAAAGCAGATTACCTATTTATGCACTTTAAAATTTACAAATTAGAATGGACATAAACTAGATGAGTCTATACCAGGTATAAATAAGCAACCAGGTTCACATACTCTAAGGATTTGTCCCTTAGAGATGACTGTGTCTAAGTATTCATATTCTTTTTTTCCACACCTATTTTAGATACTTTTCCCTTAGATCACAGAGGACTAAGAGAGAGAATATCAAATCTATCATGGCCTGCTTAGCCAAACACTCTAGACAGCAAATATTTTAGTATCTCTCAGACAACTGTACCATGCCATTGTTGTTAAATTATACTGAAGTTACACCATGAGATGTACAAAGAAATGAGCTAAGCGCTGGTTCACTGAAGTCTGCGATGTCAGGAAAATCTGGCATCAAACCCAAACTGGTTCAAAAGCAAACTTTCAAACTGAAAAGGGAGGACAAATGGTCAGTCAACCTCTGTAATTAGGATGATGATGCAGTCAGCTGTAGATGACCTTCACTCAGTCACTATAGCTGTGAAACATTGTGTCTTTAGCTAAAAATCACATAATTCTGAACATAAAATGGTATTTCCCAGTAACAACTGGGAATATTTTTGTGTGGGATTTGTTTCAGTTTTCAAGCCTAGAAGCAGTTAGTTCAACCTGGTCCTTATTCTACCCACCGGATAAGACCATTTTGCATTTTTAGAGCGAGATTGAGGCACTTCAGTGAAGGCACACCACAGCACACCACTTTTCCTCCTGCCTCCAGTCTCACATCTCCCTATCTTGCTCTTTAAAGCAACAAGATCCTATCTTAAACTTTCAAGAACTATTGTAGACTAAGTTTCCCTCCACTGTCCTCATTTTACTGTAATTTTCTCACTAGTCTGTCCCTCATGGTCTCTTCCTACACCCACCAGAATGTGGCATGCTGTTCCAGTGCAGTCCCTCTCCCTCATACTCCCTTGGGAGGGAGAAGCATGCAGCAAAATTACCTACAATGTGCTGAGATTTGCAATCTTCTTTGCTCCTGAGGGAGTTTAGCGCAAGGCCAGCCTTGCATGCAAGTAATTTTTATGCATTTTATAAAACAGCAGTACCAGACTTCTGTGGCAAAGGGCCAAATATAGCTCTGTCCCATTCCAGTCTCCATATAGACTATGGTATCAAACCCATTGACACTGTTTAAGAGGGTACATATTAAAAGGTCCAAAGAGAAATGTAAAGTAAAACGTGTGGTCTCAATATGCAACTCTGTTCTGCAGCAGGCAAGGATGTAAAGCTCTGGTTTCTCAGCAGTTGAGTGGCCCAGGAGCAGGAACCTGGAGTCCACTGTGTCCCAATGCCTGCTATTTTCTGCTGGCTGGCTGCAAGTCTTCAAAAAACACCTCACTCTTAACAGGGATTAATTGGAGATTAGTCTTCCTGAACTGAGTCAAAACTTCAGAGAAACACCAACTAATATCCCCTGTAGCTGTAACAAACATGAAACTGCAGACCTTGGGAAAAAAATACTGGACTGAGTAGAAGAAAAACTACAGAATTCTCTCCAGTAGATCCGGTGTACCATGGGGTTTACATCTAGCCAGGCTCTTCAGTAACCACACTTCATCCAGTAACTACAGATGGTCCCAGGAATTGCCATCCCGCTGCTGATGACAATAAAATTTGTTAAGTTCACTGAAGATAGCCTCACAGTAAAAGGAGGTACCCTACCCACTGCTTCAAGCAATCTATAAGATCTTCTTTCCATAACACTGGATGTACCAACTTTGGCTGAACAGGGAATAAGAAAGTACTTATTCCTGCTCACATGTGGGTAGAAGGAGGCTGAAGCAATATGAGTAATTCACAGGCAGGATACTAGGTGGGAGCAAAAGAAAAAAGGAATTCAGGATCTCTATCCTTCTCTGTGTCCTCAGTCCATCCTACCTACTGCTATACCATCAGCACCCTACAGAGTGCTTTTCTGCCATAACAGAGAGAACCTTTCTGTGGCACGTGCACAGACACACTTGGGACAGCGAGCAGCTCCCGGAGTTGCCCCGTTCTCAGGGTGTTTATGGATTCCGGATGCCACGTTGGCATCAGCTACAGCTCGCTGAAATAACGAGCTGAGAATTTCCTTTGGAAGGATGATAAGTGAGTAATCTCATGGCACTGAGTTCTGGAGCCCAAAGCACTCTTCCGTAGTGTCTCTGCTCCGTTTTGGCCCTGCCCTGACCAGAGCCCAGGTTTAACTGTTGAGTTGGAAACTGCCTAAAACTGTAAAGCTGAGCAATGGATGAGTTTATTTGACTTACATCATATGATGAAAAGACACTGAGCCAGATTAGATAGCTTAGTTTACAAACAATAAATGAGGTCACTTGACCCAGAAATCTTTGCTTAAAAATTTTTCTAAGTAAAACAAATGGAATAAGCACATAAACATATAAAACATGAAAAGAAAAGCTTTCCTATGTGCTCTCAGAGGCATTTCATAAATATGCACTTTTTTTACACAAATGCCATATTCATCTGAGCTGGCATAAGTAAAATTGACAATATTGTTTGAAAGGTACCTGCAGATATCTGGGAGAGTTGTTGGTTCTTTTGTAATTTCCACAGGTGTATTTTAAGCACAACTGTTTGCAAGTCTGTTTAGCCTGGATGTATTTCTATTCAATCAGAAAAATTCTGAGCAATGCAGATAGTAGAAGCTCTTTCCACATTTGGAGGGAATTATGGGGGCTTTGCCTTATTAAAAACCAGCCCATCTGAAGTTTCTTTCAGTTGTTTGTATTTCCCAACAAAAGCATATTGCCTTTCTTGCAATGCTCCTTGCTGAGAGAACATCCAAAACTAGAGAACAGCTCTGTATTATGTTCATGAAATATCTGAGAGCACACTGCAAATTATTTTTACAATTTTTACTATCTGAAATGATTTAATGGTCACCCACAAATCATGCAACTGGTTACCTAATATATACCACGTGACTTTCTCTTCCTTGATTAGATTAAGCAAATCTGAGCCAGGGGCTCGAAATATGTTTTTTCAAGAGTTTTCTTATGAACAAAAAGGTACTTTCACTAATATTCGCAGAAGGAAAATAAAAACCCCAGGTCAGGAAATCACTAAAGCATGTGTTTAATTCCTCCCCTCCTTAAGAAAGGACTTAGGCACACACTTAAGTTGCATTGCTTAACTGCTGTCTCAATGCTTTTCTGAACCAGAACCAAGAAAGAGGCAGCCACAGTTCAGTCCTCTTTAAACCCTAAAAATGGTTTAAAGAAAATGAAGACTTCTGATTTATTGCAACAATCATGTCCTTTTAAAAGTAACTAATTTTGCATTTTTCTAACCTCTAATAGTTTGTATTCAGCTAATATCGGCTTTCAGCCCTCTGTCCTTAAATTCTCATGCCCTCATGTGTTCAAAATGTACTTAATAGAATAGTCTCCATATGTCCCATTAGACAAAATTTGTGTTTTAAAGCTAGATCCAAGAGTAATTGAAGTTAATGGAAAGATTTAATTGTTTTCAATGAGAGTTGGATGAAGAACTGATAGTTTAACTCTGGACACTCTCTTTTGAGCATTCTCACTAAGGTGCTGATCCAACTCCCAGTGAAGTCAATAGAAGGATTTGTGTTGGGATTTGGATCATACCTCTGTTCTTCTTGGAGTCAAATCCCTTTTGTCAATATGCACATGCACAAATACACAGATCTAAATGAAAACAAATGTTTGGCAACTTGTGACAGAAAGTCCAAATCTGTATCTGTGTATTTGGGCCAAACCAAAATTGTTACGCTTGACAAAAACATCATTATGCTGATCTGGTTTTGGTTTTTGCTTACTAGCAATTGTTTGGTGTATATAAATCTAACTTCTCATATTTTATTTTTTTGCATAAATGTATTCTACTGTCACTGTAGACAGTAAAACGAGAGGGATTTCTATGCAAAACTCTCTGTTCAGACTTGTCATAACTTTGACAAATATAAGCCTCTCAGACTAGAACTTTCCATGCTTGGTCTCCATCAAGAGCAATTCTGTTTTTGCCAAGTATGAAGAAGTTTGCTTCAGCTCCTGCTTAGTTTCCAAAATACAAAAGGTTTCTCATTTAGGATTGATCCTACACTCAAAACAAAAGGGATGTGGGCTGGATTCCCAGAGGTGCAGAGCTCTTGCAGTTCTCATTGGCTTTAGTGTTTCTAAAATCAGCTTCTGTGTTTTTAAAACAAGAATTCCAAGGGGATGAGAGAATACTTACTGGACACAATGAGCCAAAGGGAGCCTTGGCTAGCACAGTTTCAGGGAGTAGAGATGATGCTGATTGCTTCATCTGCTGAAAGTGAGCCTTACATGCCATACACACATTATGCTGTGTGCTCAACAGAGCAGTTTTCATGGCAGCATGCGACAACAAGAACAAGGTAGAAATCTGGGGGAGATGAAGAGATGGTAAATCTTGCAAGCCTTTGCAGATCTGTGTGCTCAAAACAACTGAAGTAGCCTTTTCTGACTGATGGATAAACAATTCCACAATTTATGCTGATAACAACACAGGCCATTCCATACCCCAAAACAGACTGATTTCTAATGCCCGGTCACAAAACAATTGGTCCAGCCCCTTGCATCTTTTCTAGAATGGTGCTGATACTCTTCCATTTTAGGCTAAGATGATCCTTTCTGAGTTGTATTACCCCTCCAAGTACCAGCTCAGGCTACTCATTACACAGCGAGGCCATTCTGCGGTTACTTGGGTCGTGTTCTCCAAGACATTGTGTTGCTGTAATTTTTACTGCATCAAGCAAATACCATCACATTATTTATCTCACCGTGTTCTCAAGGTATCAGGCAGCCACCTTTAAAGCACATCCATATCCCCTTATGGTAATAAGGACACAAGAAATATATATATATTGAAAAGTCATACCTAAACTCTAAAAATCAGTGAACAAGCACCAAAAAACTACAGTGAGACTGGCCTAGTAATAATCCTATGGTTTGAAAATTATTTGTTTTAATTAACTCATCAGCAAGGTAACACAGAAAACCTGGTTATTCATTCTCTGGCTGACATAGTCAAAGATACTTCCCTCAACAGGTCTGTTTGTTGGAGCAAAAGGGCCTGGGTTATTTTCTGTGTGTTCTGCTTGTATTTGATTCTTGGTTTTACAACAAAGCCAAAAGACTGCAGAGCCTGGAAAATCTTTGAAATACAATTCCCAAACTTTATAGCTGCAATGAGACTTTGGAATTATATTAAAAGGTAACAGAGCAACCAAGAAGCTATTTGGTAAAGGGATATTTCTTCAAATACAGGAAAATATCTTCCTAAAATACCTATATTAACTAGTGAAGAAACACAACACTAGCAAAGTAGAGTAGCAAAGTAGAAGCAGGTTCAGTGAAATGCCAGCAACAGCGAAGAGGCCAGTAGATAAGACTGGCAGAATTAGAATTCCATACATGTTCTCATCTGACATGCATGATCAAACAATTCCAATTTATTGTGTCTGCTTCAGTTATTGATCATTGGCTTCTCCTCTTTTTCCCTTTATCACAGTAGGGCCTTATCCCAGTTAGAGTTTCAAGATATTATTATAGCAATTTCATTACAGTGATGACAGAAAGACTAAAGTGATTCTCAATAAAACCCGTAACTTGAGAGTAGAAAAGTCAGTCAAGAGAAGGAATTCCAGCTCCAGGGACATAAGATACAATAGAATATTTCAGTCAGAAGGGACCTCCAACTGCATATGTGATAGGTCCACCTGCAAAGGTGATAATGATTTGAAGGGCATCTGGATCTAGAGAAAGAAAATAATATAGATCATACCAAAAGACTGTAGTTTGAGTAGCTAAATATAATTTATGGAAGAAAAGTGGGTTCCTAAAACAGTTCACCAGCCTGCTGAGGTGTTTATCTAAGCTTTTTCTTGTTTTATAGACTTTCCTGCTGCCGTTAATGACATAAAAAAAACAAATTAAAATAAATGAAAAGAGAATACAAAATGTCCCCTTGCAATAAATAGGCTGTGAATTACAGAACAGCAGCAGCTAGTTTCGAGGCTCGAATGGTAAAGGCACACATGCTGTAACAGCCTCAGGGGATGAGAGATGCCAGCATTTCTGGATGATCTGTTCATTCGTCTCCAGGCAGGTACTGACAGCGGCTCCTCTCCAAAGGGAAGGCTGCGTGTTCTGCTGACATCCACATCAGATGACTGAAATCCCACCAGGATGTCACTGACACACAGTTTTCAGCCTGAAGATCAGAGGATGATTTTAAGGCATTTCTCCAATGCCTGGTTTACATAAGGCAGCAAAATCTTGGAAGAAATAAGTGATGCCCTTTCAAATACATCTCTAAATTCAGTTATCAAAGCTGTGCTCAGCTTTGTAGTTTTTCCAGACCAATCTCTTTTCTCAAAAAGCCAAAATATATCATTGAGGGAAAACAAAAGGAAAGCCTTTTTCCAGAAACAGTTGTTCTGGAAAGGGTACATTACCACTGTAAAGAGAATTTACACTTTATGTTTTTCAAATCTTGATTAACTTGATAACCTGCCACTAAACTCCCTACCATGTACTGAATCAGGTGTGTAACTTTAACCTGTTTCTTAATTTAAGTCTGAAAACTGTTTTCTTTCCCCACTGCACATTTCAAGAGAATTCAAAAGCAGATATTAGAACTCAATACATTTCTTGAGGAACTAGAAGTGTTCTTTGTATTTAACCCTGAGACCTGTGGGCTAAATGACACCAACCTCTGTGGGAGGAAGATTTAAGTCCCTGAGCCACCATCTCACTGCACTGGAGGGGCCTGTATTTAAAAGAATGAAATTAAGCACACACAATGTTTGAGAAAGTTCAGATTGGTAAAACTTGGCAGGGCAAAAGGACAAGTCTTCAAACTGCTTTACTTAGCAAGATTTGGGAGAAATGCGCCGACTGTACATTCTCTACCCTCATTATAGTCTTGGAGTTTTGACTTCCTCTGTTGCTCCCCAGCCACAGATAGGTATCTAAACACAGGGAAGGCAGACTGTTTTCACAGCTGCTACAACCGTGTTATACCTATGTACTGAGGGCCACACAAGGGGAGCACAGTCGCTCCACTATTAAAATAATAAGATGTTGCTTAAATCAATAGGTTTTAATTGTGCTGCCTAACGTTCGGTTCTGTACCAAGAGAAAAAAAAAAAAAAAGAGTTACTAGTAAAAGGAGAGTAGGCAGACCTCTTTGGAGGAATCAGAACAGAAAAGAATGCAATCTTATGAAACGACCACCATTTTGCAGCTCTCTGTCTATGCCTGACAGTGTGCGCACAGCTCTGTGTTTCAGGATGTCCCAGTGCCTCCCAAAACCTAAGCAGCCGGCAGGGCAAAATGGCACTTCAGAAATGATTTTATTTCCCTTCTGAAGTATCACTAAGAAGATGAAGAAAAAATAGGAATGAGTCCATAATCTGAGATTTCAAATTTTTTGTCAAATGGGAGATGTCACCCCTTTCCCAACTAAATACTGTGCTTAAAACACCTGTATTTCGGGTGAGGGACGAACTACCTGTATTTTATATAGGGCTCAGTGTATTTCTACCACATAGAGGGTCTTACTTCACTATCTTATGCTGGCTCATACTTCTCATTGCCATTTGTTCAGTGGCCTAAAAAAGCATTTATTAGCCTTTATGGAGGGGCAGTTTAGCATCACTAAAATTATCTTAGAATTGGTACTGTTGGCAGTGCCAGCTGAGAAGTCAGGGACTCTGAAACACTTCAGAATTTCTTGTCCAAATCTGCAACTTCTGGAAATTCATGTAGGTCGCCCATTACAATGAATGGAGTTTTGCCAACAGGCCAACAGATGACCTGCCTGTTAAAACAAAAGAAACGCAGCCTGGATCATTCTTTTATTCTTCTGATTCTTTTGCAGATTTAGAAAGTGTAGCACAACTGCTTAAAATAACCCCACCATTTATTATTCCAGGAGCAATGTTTTCTTAATAATACAGTCAAAGTGTGTCTGGAATTTAGAAACACAATTTATTTTCCCACAACATGCCAAGCAATCAAAAAAGTTACATTCCATATCCAGAACAAAAAGTCATGGTTGTTACAAAACAAAAAAAAGTAAATTAAAAAAAAAATACTGCTAAGGCTGAAAATCTATAAAGTAACACTGACCTTTTTATATACCTCATAAACAGCACAGAGAAACTCCTGCTTCTGCCAAACACTCCAGTTTGCAATGGTGTTCCAAATCTTCATTAGCACAGCAACCATGCTGACTGAAAGCCACTGGCTCAAACTGTTCACTCACTTTTGCTTCTGGGGGGAAAAAAATGGAGAAAAAAGTATTTAAAAAACAACCACACAAGTTTATTTTATATCACTACGACACATCTGCAAGTCACACAAGCCTCTGGATTTGGGGGTTTATTTTGCCCTCCAATGTTTATGCTATTTAAACACTTATACAGATGAACAGCACTGAACATTTCTGAGAAGAAACAGTTTAGGCCCTGACTCAGGAAAGTATTAAATATATTAACTTTAGACCTCATTTAAGGTGCCTCAGACCTGGTACCTCTTGTTAGGACAGCACATGCATAGATTGGCCACCAAGGACAGTATAGGTAAGATGATTTTGAGAATAACTTGAAGAATAAATGTGTGTTTGTACCTGATTTTTCTCAGAAGACTGAAGTGAAATATCTGAAGTTTAAACTCTGTTAGTCATGGTTTGGGGTTTTTTTTTTAAATTTTTTTTTTAATATCCAGTTCAAACACGTTTAAAAATGTCTCAGCTTGTCTACCATGACATGGAAACAAAATGCCATAGAAAGCCTTTTAGTTCCTTAGTAACATACTATAAAGAGGAATTTATGGGGTGGCAACAACAACAGATAAAAGTGCTGACTGTGTAAGATTCAAACAGGGATTCTGATTTTAGCAATCCCAAAATTCAAGATAATTTCATCTAAGATTTTCAACTAATAAGCAGATATCCCTTCCCCTACACTCTCAGTTTTGGAGATTATGGTAATTACCTTCTTATCTCATTAGACATTTTGATATGTAAGATATCGAAGAGCAGGAAAAGTAGATGGTGGCTACCCCTGATGTTGCTCATGTTGGAACACAAAAGAGTGTGCTAAAATGGACATTGTCAAAACAAAACAGGAACAAGACCATGATAGTCTTATTCTTTCTCTAATGTAAAAATGAAAACCACACCAAACCAGAAGAAAACAAAGATGATCCAAAACACGGGAAAGAGGGACAGAGAGGAAGAGAAGAAGAGGAAAAGACAAACTCATTAGTTCAATGCTTTTTCAGTTCTCTTCCCTGTAATATATAGATGGAAAACAAAACTGATTAAGGGGACCTTGGGTTGGTGTCTGATATTGAGGTGTCACAAAAAAAGTCTATTAAATCCTCACCAAATATTGTTTCAGCTGCTTCGGAGCCCACTCTGCAGTCGCATAATGTTGAGGGTACCTGATTCCTCATCAGAAACGTTCAACACCTCCTGGGTCTGGGTCCTGTTACAAGAGAAACAGTTTAAAGGAACTGGAAGTGAAAATAATCTTTGTAGCAGATGATGTGGACAACATAAGCTCAATTGTCAGAAAATACTGGAAATTAACAAAAGAGAACTTAACAAAACTGCTCCTTTGTATAAAGTGTGCTAATGATTATGTCAGAAGACAAAAAGTGCCAAATAACAAAAAAAATGAATAATCAAATTTAATTGAAAGGTGCAGTTTTAAAGGGAAGAATTTTGTCTATAAGACTAGTAAGAAAAAAACGTGAAATCCATAATACTATATAAAATTCATTCTAGTCAGCAACCTATTTTAACAATGCCATATGACTCAGTAGCAGAATAATTCCTCAGATGTGGTTAAATAGGCAACATTTTATTATTTTAATATTAAATAAAATTATGATAAGTTGTTTTCTCAGTTACTTCTTTCACAAGGGTGATCATAATCCATCAAGTCCCAAATTTGGCGTGTGTCTGTATGTGACTTTATTATTTAATTCCACAATCATAAAACTCACAAAGAATAAACCTCAAGAAGTAGACATGTATCTTAATAAGTGAAAGGGACAAACGAATTCATTGTCTATTGAAGCAGTTTTATGATATCGAAACATATGCTGAACAAAGCTGCTAGCTATTCAAACAAATCATACAGGCTTTAATTGCAACCTAAATCTGCATTATTAAGGTAATAAAATCACCCTAAAAAAATATTATGGAAGTCATGTTGTCCCTACAAATGAACACAGCGTGGGAGAGTGATACAATAAAACACCCCAACATTAACATGTTGTACGTACCACTGTGGCTTCCCACAGTGCTAAAACAACGAGACGTAACTCTTCTCTTCCACAGCTGTGGGTAAAATTCTCCTCTCCCTTTAATTTGCCTTTGCTGCCCATGTTCAACAGATCCGCAGAATTCCCCCTAACGGGAACCGCAGCCGGGTTCGTCACTGCCACACACGGGGCACAACAGGAAAACGGGGCCAACACTACCTGTCTGTTCAGATTTTCTGTACACATTTGCCGCCCTGTCTGCACACTCCCCATGTCAAAAATATCTAGGTCAAACTCAAAGTGATGAACACTCAGTGCCCTGCTTGGTGCCGAGGGCTTTCCAACTCCTGCTGCCCTCTGTGTGCTGCACTGCCTACTGTAATGTTGACATCAGCTTTCCCACCACACCAAGGGGATGGAGCTTGTGTGGGGCAACACAACCGTGCTGGGCCCAGCCTCCTCCTCAGGGTCTCTGGAGAACTCCAGTTTTGGGGAATGTCAAGGCAGAGACATCAGGAGACAGATGTGGCAATACAGTGACTAACTCAGCTCCACTGCAAAAATAGTCCTAATTTAAACAATAAATTTTGGCACTACTGTGTGGCAGCAAATTACAACGGAGGAGTCATTCTTGATATTATCCATGCAAAGAACATTATTCATATGACATTTACATATGAGAATTTGGAGGGTCAGCCATAAGTGTGGGGGGTTTTTTTTCTTCTGGGCAAGCACTGATCTCCAAATACATGATCTGATATTATTTCTTAAAATAATCTTCTATTTTAGAATACTTGATACGTGATCATGACATTTATGATCTGTTGCAGAGCCTGTGCTGAAGTCTAGAAACATTTTAACCACAGTATTCACTGCCATTTCCTAAATCATTACACCCCACATTGATTCTGACAATAGAAGAAAGAATGACAGGAGCTCTGAAACAGTTGAATTTGAACAGAAGGCCACAGTTCTTACTTAACCATCTATTCTCCACAGACTATGAGGTAACACAAATAAAGGACTCCTTTCCCCTCCTCTGTAACCCAGACTGGGAGATATCCAAATCCTTTGGGCCAATTTAAGCATACAGGGACAATTCCTCAGGAGTGTGCCTTTACAAATAAATACTCACAGGTCTCTGTACCTTCTACCAAACCCCACAGGCCACCAGGTCCTTTCTGGACTCCTCCTGTGGGCTGGCCCTGAGCACAAGGTCTAACAGATTGCCACCCGCTCTTTATCTTTGACCACCACCAAGTACTGAGGGAACTCTACTACCTTTCCAGTATGACCCACCAAACACAATCCTGAATATTACCCACCTTCTCAGCTGTAGGACAGCCACCATTGTCTCTGTAGAGTTCCCAGTGCTTGCTGGAATATGCCACTGGGGTTAGTAACATCAGTTCCCATGGCTGCTCCTGCTCCCTATCTCATGTCCTGTGGAGCTAACTCCACGTTTTGCCAAAGTCCCCCGCTCAGTCATCAGAGAAAAGCACCTCTCATCAAGCAAAGTGCACGCCGACCTACAGATACAAAATCAGCAAGGCTGGAAGACACCTTGAAGGCCATCTAGTCCAGTCATCAACCAGTACCACCACAATCACCCCTAAATCGTAACCCCAAGTGCCACATCCAGATACCTATTGAACACTTCCAGAGACAGTGACACCGCCACCTCCATGGGCAACTCATTCCAATGCCCGACCACTCTGCCAGTGAAATTTTCTTTTCTAATATCTAATCTGAACCTCCCCTGCTGCAACTTAAGGCCGCTTTTCTAGTCCTCTCACTTGAGACATGACAAACAAGGCTGACCCCAGTCTCACTACATGCAACTTTCAGGTAGGTTTGTAGAGAACAGTAAGATTTCTTTTCTCCTGACTGGACAACCCCACCGCCCTCAGCCACTCTTCACAAGGCATGTTTTCTAGACCCTTCACCAGCTTCCTTGCCCTTCTTGGAACATGCCCCAGGACCTCAATGTCCTTTTTGAAGTGAGGGGCCCAAAACCAAACACAGGACCTGCGGTGTGGCCTCACCAGCACCTCCAATATCAGAATGCTAAGAAAGGGATTTCTGGCTTCCCTGTGATTACCCACCCCAACAAGGGCAAACATAAGAAAAACAGATGAGAAAATGAGCATATACCCTCTCTATCATACAGCTTGAGATTTAAAGGGACATTAGACCCCTTAACTATGTTGAACACATAGCTGAGGCTCACCAGGGTTTTCTGCCATATCCTGGTGTGTGGGTCTAAAGTGTTCAGACCTGAGTAAATGGAAATATGATCATAGTTTCTGCAGCCTTCTTTGAATTATGTTGATTCTGCTGATTCTTTGAATTATGTTGAGCTCCCACTGAGATGGGGTGGGACACTACTGACACTACACATGCATCATAGACCACTCTTCTTCAAAGCATTTATAAGAAATATATGAATGTATGAGAAATGAAAGAGAAGGAAGGCAAGAGACTGAAACTGTGACTGGCTGAATAACAGATAAGCAAACTACCTGAGCAAAATTAAAAACTACTGCATGGTAATGGTCCCAAAACTGCACACCATGACACAATTATGTTCTGTATCTCCACTGTAATGTCAGGATATTGATTATTTCTGAGTGAGAGTGTATGTGGATAAGAGCACTGGGGGGAAAAAAAAAAAAGGTAGATTGCAACCCACCTGTTCTGAAAGATACCAAAATTCTCAGCAGCTTCACTGAAAGCACAGTGATTAAACTTAAGGGAATAATTCCAATATTTCAATTTCTCACAATAGTATATAACTCTTTAAAGTCAAAATGTATTAGAAGGATGAACATTTAACAGATAGCTCTTATACTTACGTTCATAAACAAATGAATGACTTACAAAGTTACTGAACTCCAGATATTTTTTTCCTATTGAAATTGCCATTTTGGGCTATATCACTTTGATTTTTCCAGTTTCACTCACAGAAAATAAAACCATTCCACAAGCTATAAATATTATATTTCAATATGCTCAAATTATCCTTCTTGACTTTGCAATGAAAGTAAGTAGAAGAGCTCACACACTTCACCATCTCCTCTTTACAGTACTGGCTTTTGGAAAAGTCTCTCAGCAAACTCTAAGTCTTTTTCTGTGTAAAATCAAAATGGTTTGCTTAAACCACAGGTGACCACTTCAACCACAAAGGCAGCTTTACAAGCTATTACCTCTCTTCCTCTTAATTACCAACTTTCACACCCATGTACCTTTACCATTTTTTCACCTACTACTGTCTAACCTGAAGACAGAGGACTCACAAGTTCATTGCTGTTAGCTGGCTTCCCTCTGGCTCCAGGGGTGGTGTAAGGGGATGCAGAGTTTAATATGTTGGTCACTAAATTACAGCTCAAGATCAGATGCTGCAAAAGCTCTGTGTAACGCGCCTGTGCAATGCAGGCATGGCTGTAAAAGGCACCTTCCTGAAACTGAAATGTGTAAATTAATTCCCATGTGGGAGCTGGCAGGGAGTAGCAATGGTACTGCAAATTCTCACTGCTGTTCACTGCACATTCATTTTTTTAGGTAGAGGACTCTAATTCAGTGCAACCTTAGAACACACATACTGTAATGGTTATAGCACCCTCCTAGAAGGGGAGGGATCAGATTTCAGCTGGGAACTGGAACATGGATCCCCTTCTTCCATGTGTCTGTTCCAAAATGCCAAAGTATAAACTGCCTTTTTGGGACATTTAGTCATGCTCTGTGCATGCCTGCCAGATGAAACCCTGAAGGTGAGGAATGTGAAGCACCAAAGCCGTACACAGAGTCCTGTGTGACAGGCAGGATTAGAGGCAGCTGCCTTCCACTCAGGTGCTAGAGTGCACGTCCAGTGACAGAAGCAGAGATACTACTGGGACTTTCCTAGAAAGCTTTGGCACCTGAAAGCATTACACACCTCTGAAGGCAGGCAAAACTGAATTTTTGCAGACACAAGAACATGTGACTGTGGAACCTGTGACCTTACTTAATTTGTTTTAATGATGGCCCATCTATTAAGGCATATATGAAACATATGAAACCTCATTTTATACCCAATGCCTTTCTCACCATTGCTAAGTTACAAAATCCTCTTCATGTCAGCCCAGCACAGATGGCAATTTCTAATTAATGTGTATTACCTAAACTTTTATTGACACAAAAGCATGCTGAATCTATCCTTCTTTATATTTTAAATTGTTAAAGAGCAATCAATCATATAAAAAATGTTTGTCTCAGCTTAGAGACCATTTTAAAAGATGGCTCTGATTAACTTAAGGTGCTTGTTAGCCCTTTTATATTTCAAGGTATTTACACAGCTCAGACATTTAGAATATGTTTCCATTTTAAATCTAAATGCACAAAAACATTCTGATTCTCTTTCCATTTATTTCACTTAGGATCTTGGCAAAAATTAATTCTTCTTACCTGCAATGTATTTATACAGCCCAGCATTTTATTCTTTGGAGAAATGACTTCAGAAAGGTCTTAGCAGCTATAAAACATGTTCTTTTATCATATAGCTTCTCTGATTCTGGTTCAAACTGGAATTAATCACTCTTAACCAGCTATTTTATAGGCATGATGTGAGAATGTCTAAGGTTTATTCAGGGTATTGCATTTTTTCAGAATAAAACAAAGCAGACCATGTCAGCCACAGAAAACTATTACTCACTTCCTTCTCGTCACTCTTAATTGGGATCAAGAGGGTTTAGGTCAATCACTTTGGTCGAGAACATTTATGAAAAATACAGATCTGTTTATACATTATAGAGGTAATTAATGTTTTTTACAGACAGTCATTATAAAAGCCTTTCATTCCTCATCCCTCAGTGCATCACTGTGAGAAATTCCATGGAGGAAATGAATGGATGGATGGTAATATTGATTTCCCTGGGTTCTCTGGCATATGCTCAGGGCAACACACCGCTCAGTATCACTAACTTATTAATCATCAAACACACACATACAACAAAAAGCTTGTTTCAGTTTCTAAATCTGTGTAATTTGACCAGATGGTAATCTCAGCCTGACAGGTGTGTCCTGAAAACTAATTTAAATATTTGTAAATAGTGGCACCATTACTGCATTAGGTGATTAATAACTGCTGATACTGTCACACTTTTTTAAACGTCCTTTCTGTCTTAACAAATGTTAAACTTACGAATTCAAAGGAAACTTTAACAAATGCCTTTTCAATCTTACTTGTCTTCATTATTTATCCAGCAACTTCTTTCCCACAGACAGCAAACAGCATATTTAGGTTGTGAAAATTCTAACTCTTATTTACAGAGCTACATAAATTCAAGTTTTGCTTATCAATTTAGCAAATGTGAGTCCTTGGGCTGAAGTTTTTGGATATCTATCCACCTCTTGGTGAAATATCAGACACAGTTCACTAATTTAAAAAAAAAAAAAAAAACACAAAATATATTTATTACCCTGGAAAAAGTTATGCTTTTTCATACCTCTTATTTAAGTTCCTGTGTGAGAAGATTGGTCATGCTAAGCTTCATATACAGCAAACACCCAAAGAAGGGAAGGAAAGCGGGGAAAGGGAAAAGGAAGAAGGGAAGGGCAAGTCATGCAGAACAATGACTTTGGGAGCAGAAGGCAGGGAGGAGAGTAGAACCAGGCTCTGAGGACAGAATGGCAGAAGTGAAAGGAAAGAATAGTTGACCCGAAAGGAAGGCTAACACAGGTGACACACGAGAGGACAATGTGTGGGAAGGGGCAGGAGCAGCAGAGACTCCGGGACAGAAGGAGAGAGCAAAGCTGGGGAAAAAACACACAGCCTGGAAAGACAAGGGGCAGACACAACTGTGAGAGAACAGGCTCTCCAAGACCCAAGGCTGCAATCACTGGGGACATCACTTTTCCAGGGGCAAAGCATGTGCTTCCATTCCCCTCTAGTGGCAGGTACACTTTCAAAAAAACCCCCATCAGTAGAATTTTATGGCTGTGGTGATCAAGGTAACACAGTAACCTAAAGTTTAAAACTTGCCAGTGACCTGTGTAGGGTGTTCATGCTGTTTGCTTTACCCCCTCATCCTTCTCTGTTTTGAAACATTTTAAAAAACCTTTGAAATCACAATTTAAAAAATTATATAGATGTTAAATATGCAGAATCAAGTAGGAGAAACTAGGAAATTAAGACTTTGTTTTAACACCTACCAAAGGGCATAGCTAGGATAATTCACTTTGCACTGACAGAGCACACATTTTCCAAAAAAACACCACTCTCTCTAGTTCCAGGCTGGTCGGTTCTCATGAACGAGCAGATTATTATTATTATGCTGTCCCATAGCATATACTGGGAAATTGCCACTTGGCATTCTGACATTATCCCCTCTGTGCCATGGAATCTTTAATTTGCATGTTAATAAATGTCAAAGTATGCCTTCTGCTCTGATCTGGTTTCCTCTTTTTTTTTTTTTTCTTTTGTGGTCAAATTTATATTTTTCTGTACACATATTTGCTGCATGAGACCAACCAAATTATTCATCTAGAAAAGTCATTAAAAAAATGAAATTAATTTTACTCAATTTGGGGTTTTTTAGAGGAATATGGATTCTACTACACACAGGGACTCTGGTAAGAATTAAACATTGATCACATCACATACAAGACTGTTACAGATACTATATGTTCCAGACAACCACACCTCTTCAACATGTCCTCTTGGCTTCTTCTGATTCCAGATTCTGTTTTCAGAAATGTGATTTCTTAAGTGGAAACTGAAGTAAAAGAGGAACTATGCTGCTTAATATACATTTATTTTTCTATGCATTATGTTGACAACTTTATTAACTCACTTCAAAGTGAGTTAATTTTTGTTTTGGAGTTCCATGAAAAATTAAAGTGGAAGTAATTATTTGTCATGACAAAAAATTAGTAACTGTTGTTCTACAAACGACCTGATCTGAAATTTAAACCAGGGCAGTCATGATTTGTAGGGTTTAGCAAGTGACCCAAAATACAAGCTCAGCCTAATAGCTTCATTAGGAACCCTTACCTTTTTTTTTATATATTTTTTCTAGAAACCCACTATAGGACTATATTCTAAAAGTCATCAAACCTTATTAATCCCAATCCCTTTACCTTTAATTGTTCCTATCGTGACTTTCACTGTAGACTTCTAGAAACCTTGCCTTCACATATCTGAGTAATGTTTCCTTGTGTTTTGATCCCAGAAACAGTATTTAATACTTCAGAACACTAAGCTTTTTATTTAAAACACTTCCTTCCGTGAAGCACACAAAATCAGTGACAAGGGTTGCACCTGAAGTTGCAGCACAGTCAGAAGGTCTAGCTAAGCTGTCTGACTTGTTAAGTTCATGCTGCTAAATCAACCAGAAGAGAGAGCTTCACAGACAGATGTGGTAAACAGTTTGGAAAGCCTGAAACCACCAAATGTCATTTATTTTTTTAAGAAAAGCAAATATAAAGGAGGTTCATTCTTGCTGAGACTACTATGGCTTATTTTCATTTGCAATGCAGGGAAAATGTTCTCTGCTTTTTAATTGCATGCTCATAAAGTTTTAATTAGCAAAGTTTCAAAAACATGGCAATCATGCTGCTGAAAATCAGCCACAGTTTTGATTTACAAGTCTGCAAAGGATTACTTGGTAGCAATCAGAATGGATTGCAGTGCTTAAGCCCAGGAAGCTCTAATATGTTATAAACACAAGCAAATGATGCAGTAATTGCCCTTGATTGCACTACTTAGAAGATTTCTAGAGGCAACCCGAAGAGAGGTAGGGTCTGAGGGTGCATGAACCTGCCACCACAAAAAAGGGGCTGTGCAAGAAGAGTGTGGGTTACCACAGGGTCTGCCAAAACCAGCAGAACCATTAATGCAGATACCACAGTCACAGAGGGATGGTTCTCTTCCCCACCTGGTTTAATGGGGCTGAGCTTTCCATTTATTACATACATAAACCATGTCAGTAGCTAACAAGAGAAAGGGAATGGATGAAGATTGGGAGGGAGTTGTAAAACCTGTTAGATAATGACATTTGCACTGCAAGGCAACTTTTGTAAAAGCAGTAAATAAAATAGTTTTTATGCCCATTATTTATCAATATAAAAAAATCCACAATATTAATGACGAATGTACAACTCTTCTTTCACCTCTTGAGATACCCACTTATAAACGTGAAGGACTTACCATAGTGTAGTCAGTTTCAAACTTACAAATATAAACTCCCATAAGCCTACACTGTATGAAGGCGATCATGAATTCAGCTCCATGCAATGACCTTTATCGCTTCTTTCCTCACTGAATTTCTAAGAGTAAAAGTTTCCTGAAGCCTGGGCACGGAGGGAACTCTGCCCAGGAACCTGAGGCAACTCTTCCTCCTCCCCTCCTTCATGAGGCTCAGGGTTCCCTCAGCTGTCTCTTCCCTCTCCTCAGCGTGTCTGGAGCGTTTTTGCTGTCTCTTAAACCTGCTTTCCCTGAGGCACCATCAGCTCAGCCGAGGGGCTGAGGGTTGTCCTGGGGTGGGGACCTGCTGGATCTGGCACTGGGCCACCCCAGCCGTCCTTCACAGAGCCCACCCTGCCACCTCCCCGCTCTGGCGCCTGCACCGAGTGCAGCAGCACGGGTAAATCTCCGTACAAAATGTCCGACTGATTTAAATCGCTGGAGGATTTGGCAGAGGCTGACCCATGTTTAGTGTAATTAAAGGGGTTTGTAGTAAAAAAAAAAAAAAAAATTGTTGGTTTTTGCCAAAAGGGACCCCTCGGTGTTGGCTAAACCTGGAGCCCCAAAGGAAACAGGACAGTATATGCTGGTGCTGTGCTTAAATTGAATAATCTCTGCCCTTTTCCATCACACTGTATTGGTCACTAACCACACAAGTAACGGCCCCGGACATATACATGTACAGGTATTTAACATTGCCATCCCTACTGAGACCTCACAGCCACTTTACTGTGTTAAAGCAACAGCAAAGATACCTATTTCCATAAAATTCTCCCTCTGTTACGGTACCCGTGATCGTAACAACCCCTCTTGGTTATCAGAGAGGGTTGAAAGCCAGGGCTGGGGTGAAATTGCAGCCCCGCAGGGCCACAGTGCTGACCTGCCTGTGCACACAGCAAGGCTGTGGGGGTGTCACTGCTGCGGGAAACACTTCAAACCCCTTAGCTTCGAGAAGAAGCAAATTCCTGAAGAGGCAGTTTATGCTTTCCTTCAAACAGCTTTAGATTACCAACGCGGAGGTGGATTATTCTACTGCACAGGTTCACACACGTGAATAAAAAACAAAAAATAGAAACAGCATAGGAAAGTAAGGAAATTCTCTTCATGAGAATACAAATTAATAATTTTCCCCAGTAAATTATCCAGCTATAATGCCAGGTTTTCAGCTGTAGCAAGAATATAAACTTTAAAGTATCCAGAAGTTTAGTGAGCTACACTCAGGCTCCTTCTGGCCCCTGAGGCCTGCCAACAAATCCTGCTTACCTTGCAACCAGACACCTGCAGCTGGAACACACAAACCCTCTGCCCAAAATCCGGCTGTGTTTGTGAGGGTATTCCCCCCTCACAAGGGCATCACAGGCAGGCTGCTAATCCCTCCTGGATAAATGCAGAAGTGACAACAAGAACAGGTAGGCATAGCCACAAATTCAGAGAAAGCACGGCTGTTCTAAAAGTACTGCAGCAGGTCTGATAGCCACACATGTTAAATTTAGCAAATAATTGCACCCAAATTCTAAATCCCTTGAGCTGCTGGTATTTCCCATGGTTATGTTTGCAAATATTTTACAAGTAATTGCAAATACTGGATTACACACACACACACACAACAGAAAATGGTCATTTTCAGTACCAACTTCAGTGGCAACTACTCAGTATCACCCCACTACACCTTTAGGTGTAAAACAAAGCTGATAACACAATTTAGTCTCATCAAATTCCTAATGGCATGGTATTAAATTCTGACTGTTGCAAAAAAATTTTACTTTGGAACTACATGCTATCACAGATAAAATTACTGTTCAATTTTACTGTCAGATTTGACAATACTATTTCTTGAACTGAAATTAGAATCCTTAATGTTTCTGAAGAAATATTTGAAAGCAAGCAAGAGTTATACCCCAGCAAATTCCCAGACAGAGGAGCTCCCTGTGGTACTGCTACAAGAATTTCAAAATCTCATTAGAAAGCATTTCCACGGTTCTTTGAGCTCTAATCCCAAATGGGAAGAGCCAGATAAAAGGAATGTGGATTTAATAATTTTTGCGTCATCCATACTCTTTTTGTATAGATAATTTGCAGTTACCTAAAAAAAGATTAAGGTGACAAGTGAGATCCTCAGTTCTACAGTAGCAGTATTTTTCTGCTGGCTTCTGTGTTAGATCTTGGCTAAGTGTGCTAAAATCTACAGATTTATTTTTTTAGGACAGATCACAAAGAAAGAGTCAATTATATATTTCAATGTTCAAGGTTGTGTTCAAATCTAACATGCATATCATGAAAAGAAATGCAAAAGTACATTTTCCAAAAACAGGCATTGCTTTTTAAAGAAGTACAATTATTTTGCCTCATTTAGTATTTGCAACAAAGATCAAACACGCATTTAAGCATATTTACAAGTCCTGAGAATCTTTTTTTAGGTAAATGTTCAACTAAATATTTAAGAAATGTACTTCCTTTACTGTCTCCTGATTGTTTTACCTTCTGTTGGTCACCAACAGTAAGTTACCATTTCAAGACCACAAATGTAGCACTCCAGCTTCCATTTGATTCACGTGTATACATAAAACAGGCCTATTCCTGCGTAGCTTTTTTTTCAGGCCAACTGGACACAGTCCCAGGGGGGAAATGAATTGTAACTGAAGTCTGGTGATCTTGTGTAATGATGACTATGATCTTGGACAAGCAGCCTGGTGGTGGTGAACAAAAATGTCATAAATGGGCATATTTTGAATTTGCTTTAGCATTCATCTGGAAATGCCATAATCTCTTTTTAAAAATGTAGTCGTGTTTATGCTTAAATCCTATTTGTTCTAGGTTACTGTACACACACAAAAAGGGAAAGAAACAGAGAAGTTTTATGTTGTCATACGTAACAGCACTATATTCCACTTAAGGAAGTTTAAAAATTACTAAGTATTGCCTCACAAAATTTAAAAACCTTGTCTTTGAATTAAATGGATAGGTGTTTATTTGCTCTTAAACACAGATATTTGATTTTATCATATAAACAAGGAGCTATTCCCATTTGATTTAAAACACAACTAAGATCTATTCCCAGGCTGAGGGAGTATGAAGGAGCCACCAGTTACCTCACACATGGGCAAAATATATTCTTTGGATAGATTTGTACATTTTTGAGGCCAGAAGTACCATTTTGATTATCTAGTCTGATTTCCTGCACAACAGTTGACACATGCCTTCCTGTACAGACCCTCACCACGCGACTTCTTCATCAAGCCTTTATTTGCTGATTTAACTAGATCATATGGCTTATAAAAAAACTGAGTTTAAATCATTTGATGTTGACTTGCTTTTAATGTTAGTTCATGTAGAAAAGAGCCCAATTGACTTCAGTGAGTACCAGAATGGAAATGAGATGTTCAACACAAGGAACTATACTCCTAAGAGCTTTACATTTTCCTGTCTCTGAAACTGCCAATTCATAGTCAATTTATCTTCTTCTCCTAAATCTTTAAAGTCTTATTAGACCTCAGTCCTTCGATATTCATGACAAGTTTCAGAACCTTCTCAGAATATTAACACCAGAGGCACACTCCTCATTCAAAAAACCTGAAGAAGACTTGATCAAATGATTTTCATTAACAAATGGAACAGATATTTTTCTTGTCACTTGAAAATGCAGCAAGTCACACCATGGACTTAAAACTGCTTTTCTATTCATTTGCCTGCCTAGAATCATCATCATTAAAAACAGAGCACTTAAATTGAATCTCCTCTCTTTCTGCTCACAAGATCAGAAGGCTGAGGACATTTTGCCTCTGAAACCAGCACAAGAGGTGACTTGAAATCATGGCTTAATTTAACTCAGCTCTAAGTCTACAGAGAAGTTCTGCTGGTGGCAATGCCACAAACCCTAATTTACTTTTTTCTTCATTTCAAAGGCACCTGAGCAGCTCTAAAATTTAAGGTGAACACCTGTCCTGATGCATCATTTGTCTGAAGGAAAAACAGAACAAACAGGACAACTGGCAGAAATTTCCTTTCTCTTCAAAATTACAAACAGTTTATTTAATTTCCCAGTGCCTGGGACTTCAGCAGAGCTGATTTATTATACTGCTACACAAAACCAGACTGATACACCAAGTCTCACAACTGACCTCTGGTTCAGAAACATCTGGTCTAATGACATGAAAAAGTTCACTACATCTGTACATAGTAAATCAATTAGTCATAATGGAACTTGGCAGCCAATAATATAGAAGTATGGCACACAGAGTAAGTAATGATGGCTTTTACTGAGTTTAAAGGTACTTTAGGACAGACATGGTTCAAGGGTCTTCTTTCCTAGGGTGTCACCATCTGTGTAACATTAATGATGAAGACAGATCCCAGGTCCAGCTTACACAAACAAAATATATTTTACTTCTTTAGGAATGAAGTCCTTATGCTTTGATTATATCATCTTCTATTGGCTCTCCAAGAGCAGCAATAGAAAATCCTTCTACAGTTACAGGCAACCCTCATGTTAACAGCTGGCTAAGGTTTATAAAGTCAATCTCTTCTTTAATTCCTTGGATGACTCTTTTTTTTTTTTTTTTTAATCTGTCTCTACAGAGAAGTTTTATCAGGATAAGTTGAATTTGCTTGAAGCACATCTATTAATTTGACCTCATTTTACCTCATGGTTTGTATTCTCTGAGTTGCTGGAGAATGAACAACACATGGAAGACAGCTGCCCATTTACATTTCACCTGAAACTGCTGCAGCCTGTGCTCCACAGGTATCACAAGTGACCAGAACAACACTCCAAACACTTGTGTGTCTGGCACCAAAACCCTTTTTCCATCCTTACTCGAGAAAATAGGCAGGTACCACACACAGTAGGAACAAGGTCATATATTGTACTGACGGAGTCTCGGTCTGGAACTCAGCAGGAAAATATCTACAAGGGCCCTACAAGGATGGTCCTGGTCCCCAGAGTCCCAGCATGAAGTCTCTTCAAAGTCCACTTTACTCTTAAGACTAAAGTGTAGTCCTGACCTTCATTTACCAAGAAACCCCATGCTCAGATGGATGTAGTAAATGGTAGACTGGGATTAGTTTTCCTCCACAGCTGTACATTTCCCACTTTTCAGGAGAGTACCTTACTCCATGGCTGCATGGGAAAGAAGGAGAGTTCACTCCTCTAATTCTTCTACCTTGAAATGGAGAATTCAAGACTTAGAGGTGAACCCTGAACAGAAACACATACAATTGAATTCTCCAGGGAAAAAGACCTGAAGTATTTTTTAAAATATTTACTGATCTGAGACTTTTAGAGACCTGACCTGTAGGAAAACACTTTATTTGGGGGCTCAGAGTTACACACACAAGGCAAGCACTGAGACATCCACCACAGTTAAGTTCAGGCATGAAATGAGGTGTAACTAATAAGGTGTAGGCTTTGGGGAGCTTTGCCTTAGAATCTGTTTTGCATTCTACTGTTTTTGCAGTTGCACTGCAGGAAGGTTGAGTTTGCTCATTAGACATGAAGGAATCCAGAATGGATTCTCTGTTGTCTAACAGGCCATAACTTACACAAATAGTTTGTTTCTGTGGATAAGCTCTCATTCTGTGTTTATTCCTCCACACTGATTCTGTGATGTTTAGATGAACTATTCTTCATTTTTTTCACCCTCAATGGGGGCATTAGTACAATATCTTTGCTGTATTTGGTCCCTATTTTGGATAATAAAATCTCTAGATCCCTAATTCTCTGCCAAATGTGGATAATGGGTTTAGAAGTCTAGGAGGAATAGCATTCTTACATATTTGTTTTTGTGGGAAACCTACCAACAGACATTCAGTAAGTAACTAAAAAGAAAAAAAAAAAAAAAAGCAAACCCCAAAGTAACCAAAGCTTTATCTTCTTAGGAAATTAGGTTACAAAGCAAAGTATTAAAATGAAAATATTTATTTATTAAATAAACTATTAAAACATGTATCTCCTGAACAGGAGCTAGGCAAGCAGGTGTTTGCCAGGTGACAGTCTGGATCTCGGTTCCTGCCTTCCCCTATGAGCCATCAGTTGCACATTCAGTGCTAACACACACCCTTGTACAGTGATTAGTCCTGTCCATAAGCAAACCTTCAAATACAGCTAAGTTACACCACTGCATTTTAACCAAGCCTTGTATTCCCACACTGCTTTTCCTCTTCCCTAACACCTCTTCTGTCCTTTAATGACTGTAATTGTTTTTCTTTATTTTTATCTTCTATTTCTTCCCTCCTGTGTTTCAATCAACAGGCTGTTTTTGTTTCTCTCTTCACATTTTGGAGACAATTCTCCCTTTATCTCTCTCCCTTACCCTTTTTACCCAAGCAGCTTTGTTAAATGCTTGTTTAGGGACAGCAAGGCCTCTAGTGTTGCTCCAGTTAATATTTTAAAAGCTTGTTCAGTGCCCTCCTGCATGAGCCCACCAGCAATAAACAGCACTATCTAACCATGCTAAGCTCTCTGTTGCATTTACTTTTATTGTTGGAGAGAGTCCCACCTGGATGGCATCCTGTCTGCTTTATGGGCTTTGCACCTGAGGTTCCTGTCCTTGAACCCAGGACTTGGGCATGGTTGGACCTGCCCTGATGTATCTGGGATGCAATTAGAGTCAGAACTGGAAACAAAGTACAGCTGAGGACTTTTTTAGTACACATATAACCTAAGTGTTCATAACATGTGGCTCTTGCATTACTATAGTCTTTATATTGCATGATAAAATTCTGTGACCGTGAATGAGGAAAGAGTTTAAATACCTGTGGTGCCTTGCCAGAAAGGAATTAGGGCAGGCCAGCTCTGACAGTAGGAATTCTCATCCTTATGTCATAATCATTCTTCTCACCATGATGAAGTTTTGCAGTCCTGTCTTTCTTTAAAGTCTGTCACTGCCCTTGCGATCTGGAGTAGCAGCAGTAAGCAACAGTGCCTTTCATCATCCGCAGTGAGGCAGGAGACTGGGTTTGCTCCTGCCGAGCGTGTCATGGCCCTCCATGCCTCTCATGGCAAGGTTAGGCTCTAATTAAAGCCAATCTTTGAGGAATTTACAGCTCTTACAGAGCACTCCCACCTGTGAGGTGAGCTTCTGAGAGAGGATAATGCTGGTGCTGGTGTTTCTGTTCCCATTCTCATTCAGGTGCAACTCAAGCTGTTGGTGATTATGTCTAAATCCCAGCATGTCTGGGACCCGTTATCTAAGACACAGCCTCTCACCCCATACTAACATGTGGGACACACAACTGGCTGTTTGCTCCTGAGGTGATTTCCATGGGAGGGTGGGGGGTTTTCCTGTTAGAAAGCTTCTCATTCCAGGAATTTGCCCCTTCCTCCCTTCTCTCCCCTTGACAACCTGCCAACACACAGGTGTTATGAATTTTCAGCAGGCTGTGTAGATAAGCTGTTGTCCCTTTTCCTCTCTTTTGGCACATGTCATTTTCTAGTTAATATTTGTATGGCAGTAGCCTTCTCAAAGTGGTTATTTGCTAATGTTTTGCATTTTTGGTACTTTGCAAAGCAATTCTCTACCTCTTCTTCTCAACTGGCTACTTTTAACAAGAGTAATTGTGGTTACTGTAGGCATAGGAACTATACAATGCTATTAATGAAAATATGCAATGTAAAAATGCTTAAGGATTTAAAAATTATCAATAATTGGTTTATGAATGGCTTTATATAGTTATATAATTCATCAGTTAGGTTGTTTATAGCTATTCCACCTTCCAATTTTTAGATTTTTAGCTATTTCTAACACATGTACAACTCGCGTATACAGTGTGCATTGTTCCTTTCTCACAATCTCTTTCCAAACTATCCATAAAGGAGCATTAAGAAGTGTCACTATACAGGGATTCATAGATATATTTGTGAGGGATGAAAAAAATCCTTTTCATGTACAGAGAATCGTCACTTGTGCTTAGTTTAAGAAAATAAAAGATGTTTGGAATCTGGTGGAAAGGCTTCTGAAACTTCTCCTTTCTCTTGCCCTCGCTTATATTTTTTTTCCTATTGGCAGATTTCTTGTGGCAGAGCACTGTTTCAATGTCCTCATCAGGATTCTCCAGAAAACTCATTTCTTCCCTTGACATCCTGAGGTTGGTGGCTGCCTTCCCATTTCTTCTTCTGGAAGTTGTCTGTTCCAATACCACAACAGTAAAGATTTGGATTCGTTAATACAGCACTGATTCTGTTTCCAGCAAGTTTTAATTGCAGTGAAATGGAAAGGAGCTTCTTGTGATTTGTCCTGGTCTGCCCTAAATGCTGAGTAATGGCCAGTATCATATTTGTTCAATCAATCCTGTTGGGCCACAGACACATTTTGGAGTGTGGACAAATCATGAAAAATGGGTGTCAGCCCCCATCCATTTTTCTGCAGCTGAATCCAGAACTGCTCAGTGCTGTATATATTACTGCAGAGGGAAGAGTCTCTCTGTCATAATCTATAAAAATGGAAGAGGTATCCCATTATGTAAACTGTTACACTTCTAGAAACTGTGAAGAGCAGTGAAGAATATGTGAAGAGCACTCTTTACTTGTATAGAACTCCCTTACAGGAGGAAAAGTGAACATTAGCATGATAATTGTACCAGTTCAGTGTTATCATAGCTTTGTTTTGTACACAGTTTGTAGAAGGAAGGTCAGAGGACGCCACATGGAGCTAAAAAGGATTGGAGAGCTATGCAAGGTCCATAAATGGGTTAACCACAAACTCTTCTGTGACACTGGAGGAGAAAAATGACCGTACTGTTTCTGTGAAACTGAAGTGGTAAGTCTGGAGCATGTTGGGCATTCCCCTTCAACCAGGACAGATGTCTAGGTTTTCTGTACCTGTTTATTCCTTGGAGATAGGTTAAGGAAGGAAACTTGAAGCTGTCTCATTCAATGAAGCTTGTTAAAATGTCATACTGATTGGATTGCTGTGAAAGGGTACATAAAAAGGGTTCAAATCTTCACTCAGAATACCTTATATTTACTCCTGGTTTGTCCTGAAACAGCTAGTCTTGCCTCAGTTAGGCAGGACTTAATGAAAAAAGGAATTAACCAATTAACCCACGTTGTTATTCTTGTAAAAAGAAAGTAAACCAGCAGTGTTAGCCACAACTTTTATAAGAGCCTGTGAATCCTGAAGTCTCTTGCTGTTGGTAAGTGATACAGCTGCCTCTTGTGAGGCTACACTGACTCCCCTCTATCTGGACTTTACTTGAGCAGTTTGTACATGAGAACAGGTTGTTTGTGCTGTTGTAAGCTGCCTTACAATAGTGCTGGGTAAATATTCATGAAGATAGCCTTTGTCTGAAAAGTGAATTCCAGTCAAAAGGCATGTTCCCACCTTCAAAATGCCAGAAAAGAATTGTTACAGCTTTCAAGAGCTCTTCTGGAATCTCAAATACTTGTGGGTTTTTCTACCTCATGCCTTTCAGGACTGTACTCTGATTAGGACAATTGCTGTGTGAACAGTATTGGGTTGATTATCCTTCAAGAATGTCCTCATTTTACATGTTCAAGAGCATGTGACTTGTGCCTTCATTCCCAGAGTCACGGTAAAAATTTCTTTTACTTTCTTTTCTCCACACAGCAAATACAGTAGCAATGGATATTTTCAGTGTTTGTCACCTCCAAGGGAATACACCAAGACCATCAGAATTTTCTTGTGGTTGTTATTTCTAGAAAAGATTTCTATTTCATGTAGATAAGCTCACCAAGGAGGAATATATGATAGGATAGACTTCTTTCATCACTAACATGCAGTTAAGTCCACAGATGACTGATAACCACAGAGGGCCAAAAAATGTAATCACCTAAATGATTGTAGATAAATTGCTCAAGAATGGCCTCAAGCCTTTGAATAACTATGAAGAAGACATCTTATGCTTTTGATTAATTCCTGAGTATTCTTATCTGCTATCTCCTTTTTCTTTACTCTCATCACCAAAACCCAAATGGAGACATTCAGCAGATGTGCTCTCCATTTCGAGTCAAGGATGGCTTTGACTTCAGGGTGTGTAAGTGGGAGAAGAATTTGGCTGTCTACAGATGAAGTTCAAAGTTTAAGAAACAAATGCTGTGGTAAAACCCTGATTACTCAGGGAGCAAGTGAGACTCTATGATAACTGAAAGGCTGGAAGAACTAGGGAAGGTGGCCAGGAGACTTCCAAGGTGACTGGCAGCCTCCTTAAGTTCCCATCAGTCGGAGGGTCCCCAGGGGCTGCTGTATGAGTGGGAGGGAGCAGCTGTGCTCCTGTGATACAGCACAGAGTCTTCTTGCACTGGTTAGAATTCTGCACGTAAAGCTTTAAAACTGGTTTTCAGTGTTCGCACCTTTCACTCAGGCCATCAACATCTGTGGGAAGAACTAGAAAATTATGCCAGGTGGGGGTTCGTATAATTGGAGCTGTTAGTAACTGAGAATTTACAAACTCTCCTGTATGCAACTGCAACGAGCCCTCCTCTGACTGGGAAACTGCAAATGTCCCAAAACCAGCAGTAAATATATACAAGTTTCTATAACAACAACATCAGTGCTCAAATGATACTGCAAGAAAATGCTTGTTAAGGCCTAGGTCTGCTCAAAATAGAGAGTTAAAGAGGCTTAAGTAACTTTTTTTTTTTCCTGAGGCTGAACTTGCCAGAGCTGATTCAGTTCTCCTGTAGCTTGAAATTGCTTGGCCAGAGGACTCCCATTCTCACTGCATGAAGCTAATGCCTTCAAACTATGTGTTTAAAATGTAACAGCCTGTAATACTACACGCCTATGGCTCCAGAACTCTAATTTACAAACTTTTATAAGATCCTTCATTTACCGGGCCAGAGGTTTCTTAGGCTCTTTGGGAGAGAAGCAGTGAGCCTATCTCACCTCAGGCTTCTTGTTTAGAGTTTGAATGAATTAAAAAAGTGTAGTGGTTGAGAGCATTCTGAGAACAGTGGCATAAGGCTGAGCCTGTGGGGAGAGCAAGGGGAGGGCTTTGATTCTGCTTTACTTCTGATAACAAATATATATGAACACAGCCATAAATGCCTGAGGTTGAACTCAGAGATTACTGCCTTTCCATATTTCTTCTACTGGGGTAAGATGCAACAACTGGGATGGAGATAATTACAAGGAGATACTGGAAGAGTGGCACACTGGTTGAAATTAGTGATCCATAAAGGGTTTTCAGGAGGGATGGTGATAGTGTTTAAGTGGTCACAGTGCCTTCATAGGTCCTTTGGGAACACAGGAGTTTCAGCTGCCTCATACACTGAGGTGGCCATTAAATATTCACTTGGTTTGTAATCTTCAAGTGTGTATGTCATGGCAATACTTGTTTTAACAAAATCATGGTAGAGTAATGAATTAGACTAATGAGGACTCAAAGCTTTATTTCTATTTCAGGATGTAGAGAAAATTCTGTGTAGCTTCTGAGATATTGTTTTATCACTCTGTATCTTGTTAGTTAGAAGAGGAGAGAGAGAATAATTTCCCTTTTAAAGTTGAAGGACTGAGGCCCAAAGAAGGCCAGACTGATTTAAATTCATCCTAAAAGAACTGGTATCCTAAATGCCAACTTGGTGGAGGGTGACATCTCTAAATACTTAATAAATAATCCTGTGGATTATGCTGGGGATGTGATGTGTGCTGTCTGACAGATGAGTAAGCTGAGAACTACAGTCTTTAGAATGCTAGTCTCATAGGAAGTCTCAGGAAATTAATCCTGTTTCTCCAGAGAGTGTTTTGTCCTTGGTCACTTAAATGTCCTTTTAATGCTGAATTTGTGAAACTGCTTATTGAGAAAGCTCAGTGGTGTAAGAGCACACTTCCAGAAGGCAGCGAGCTGGTACACAGGGCTCAGCCATGTGCACAGTGAGAGTGGTCAGGAAATTATGATGTGTGAATTTGAAGTTTGGTGAGGAAATACATCATTCTGTCTTAGACTTTAATTGATATGGTTTTAATGTCTGTGTTCTGAACTTTCAGAGAAAGAAAAGAGTGAAAAGAGAAGAGATTTCAAATCTCAATGAATATCAAGGACTTAAAGCTAAAAATGAAGAGCATATATCTATATATATATTGAAAAAATAAAATATATCTATACATATATATAGGTAGTGAATAGCAGATAGTGGGAGTTTTTTGAGTGAGATCATATTAGCATCTGCAAGTATGTGACTTACATGATGAGAACCTCAAATTATTAGTAAAGGTATCATTTAATTGCATGTTGTAAAACCTTTCCTATTACTAATTGGGCTTTTAATACTGTTTGTGCTCAAGGCAAACTATAATCACTTTATGGGCATGGACATTAAACAGACATTAAAGGGATGCATTAAAAGTTACATGGAGTGGAATTTTCCTGAAGCTATAGACTTTTCTTCATAACTTAAAAGCTTTTGAACCAGGAGTGGAGAGTTTTCTGAAGAACTCAGATGGAATCTATAATTTTGAGCAAGAACTCAGAGTTATATTCAGTGGTCCATCTTTTGGAGAAAGTCATATTGGGAAGACAAATTGGTTCCTTTCAGCTATGTGAATGAAAGAAGCTCTTGACTTTTAGTCCTGTAACTCAAAGGTTAAACATGTCTACATGAAAAAGTGTGTGTGAATGTGTGTTAGGAAATAGAGAAGATTTGGGAGGAGAAAAATGTGGCTATGGTGGACAGTGAAAGACAGATCTCTTTTTGTGTTTTCCACAAAATTCCAGGCTAGTGCAATCTAGAAGGAATCTGCAGGAAAAGTGATGGATATTTGCAGAAAGTCACTGAAGCTAGGTACAAAATCTCTTTGAGTCCAAGTATGTTTTCATCAAACAAGGCAGTAAATCTGTAGCTTGAAAAGACTAATGTAAATATATCCTTAGGAAGTCTTTTTTTAAGTCCAGCATGGTTAAAGAACAGTCCTTACTGTAGTTCTGTGTGTTTGTGGAGTGATGAAATGGGTACAGCAGAACATTATAGGAAATGTAGCTGCAAGAGAAGCTGGGAGGACTGAAATGCTTAGGAAAATCTCAGGAGAATGGGCTTTCACCTGGTGTAACTCAGCATAGATACTTTTAAAATATTTGGTGGTCTTACAGTACTGTTATATGAATTTACACCACACTGTGTATGATGACCAAGTATGATGAACAGAGTTCATAGGGACAGGGCTCACCTATGTGCTTGGAATCTTTTTCCAGGAGCTCATTAAATACTTGTCTGGAGGCAGAACAAAACAAAAAACTCCCCCACAAATAGTCCAACTAAAACTAGTGGCTTAAAAAGTAGCTTTTCTCAGGTAGTCAAAAGGGGAAACATGGAATAAGAGCCCAAAACATGAAATGACAGGCAGGTGACTTACCCTTAGAGCACAGAAGGAAATGGGTTAATCAAAAAGTGGAGCAACCACAACATTTCCACCTGTGATAGAGAATGTAAATCAGTGGTGCAAATGGTATGGAGGGCTTCAGGGCTTGCTAAATCCTTCTTTCTGTAGGAAAAAAAAAAAGTAGAAATGCAATATATATTTTACTTCTACAGTGCATTTCAAAGAATGTTCGTAAGCAGCTCGTCCAAGAAGCAGAGTCAAGTCTGGCCCAAACAATGTCTGTTTTGATAGTGATGTTGTTAAATGGTTCTTTGCTGCAGTTCTGCATATATCCAGTACAATAAGTCCTGGAAATAATAAGGAAATACAGGGATACTGTAGAAACACTTTGGTTAAATTAACATACGAGACAGGAATAGTATCCGAAGTTATGCTGGAAAACCTGCACATTACCTTTGAGAGAGGGCTGTGAAAGATTGTTGGCATCAAAAGATCTGCTGTGTCAGGTCTGGGTAGACAATATAAAGGCTGTGGCTAAAACAGTCACAGCATAATATTTCGAATTCTGGCCTGCAGAGCTGTGGTGTGGTATGTGCGTGCAGGAAACAGATGGGCTTTTAAACACACAGATCATCTTAGGCAAGATGAGATTTACCTGCCCTAAATTAGATGGCTAAGTCTAGGTTAGTCAGCCTAAGCCCACCTCGTAGTCAGTCAGATGTAGTGACTCAGAGGCACATCATTTTAGCCAAGTCCCCCTCCTCCTTTTTTTTTTTTTTTTCAAAGTTAACCTTTTAAATTTCACAAGTGGAAAACACAAAATCCTTTTGGTATCTTGAAAAGTTTGAAAACATTTCATTGTAGGTCCTGCCATTTTTTTGCCTCAACGCCTTATTCTAAGCCTTCTAGAGAATCCCAATGCAATTTTATTCATACAGCTCCCATGGAAAGACTCTCAGACGTTTTTTAAAGAACAAGTTTCCTTTTTTTTTTTTTTTTAAAAGCAGCTCTGAGTATCAGTGAGAAAGGAGAATGAAGAGTGCTTTGCAATTTTATCCCTTGTGTGGTATTTCTGAATCAAAATACTCTGTGGGAGAAGATGAAATTCAGATTTTTTTTCTCTGGTAGGTTTACCAGAGGAAAAGATACTTTTAATAACACTGTATAACAAACAAGGTATTGTTTTAGTCAGACTAGATAAACATAGGACAGACACTTCACCATGTTCTTATTGTTGCCACTTGGCACACTTTCCATTTACTAATTGTGGATCAGGGGCTCAGCCTGGAAAAAAAATAATCCTTGGTACTGGCAATTGCAACTGAAAAATTTAATTTAAAGAAAATCCGTCACCTTGAACTGAATGCAGCCAATGACTTGTAATAATAATTTAGCCAATAACTGTGCACATGAAGTTGGTTCTGTTAATTCTGGCAAAATCAGGCTAATGTCCAGCTAGCTGGGATGTTTCAGTAGAGCTCACTTATCCCTTGTCATCCCGATCAAATAGCAGAAGTAGAAAATTCCACTAGTACAAGCTTCAATGAGCTTCATGAAGAGAAGTTTGGAAGGACCTTTCTTTTTTTTTTTTAACCCCACTCATTGAGCAAAGAGAAATGATAAAAAAGCCTTCTTTCCTTTCCAAGGTGTTTTACTTAAGCACATGACTGCTTTCTTAAAACACATATATTTTTAATTATGGCACTTGTATGCATTCTCTAGTTGTGAGCTGATGGCATTAAGAGAACCTTGTATAGACTATTTTGCTAAAAAAGCCAACACAATCAGAAGCCTTGCAAGGAACCCATTCACGTGGCGAACTTTCAGAAGCTGCTAGTTTAGAAAAAGGTGTGAAGTTGGAGCAGTCATAAAGAGAAGAGTTTTCAAATATTTGGTGACTTGAAAGATGAATACAATACATCTAAACTGCCTGGGTTTACTCTTCCTGGGTTTCCTAAATGAGTTTAATGCCACTTCCTCTTTTCTGTTACATTGCTGCTTTAACCCCTCTCAGACTGCAAAAAAACCTCCACCCTTGATACTTTCTCTTTTGCACTGTGGATTGTCCTTACTTTTGCAGTACATTTGCCTGGCTCAGTTTAAGTACCATATATTTGATAACAAAAGGTAGCATTTCTCAGCCTATGTTAACGTATTGCCCTTGAGCAGCATGGATCACTAAAGACCTGGAGGAGGATTTCTAACAGCCTTGTCCTGTCATTCTGTGTATGTATTTATAAAATACATACACAAAGTGCTTGCTTGCCACCCAGGGCAGGCAAGACTGCCGTAGTCCAGGGAGGAAACACACATCAGGAAGTTATCCCAGCTAATGTGAACTGCTAAAAACTCTCAAGAGGAGTAGTTTGGAGGGGTGGAGAGTATCACTATAATAATGAAAAAATAGGGAGTCAGTCAAAGCCCTGAGTCCTTTAGGTTTTCCAGGTAAAGTTCAAGCAAGTGGAGGGCTGCCTGCAAGCAAAGAGCTGCTGCCTCAAGCAGCTCAGCTACCGTAGACACAGGTACAAGAGTCAAATTTTACCTCCAGATTCTGTCTCTGGAAGAGTCAGGCCTGACCTGGGGATGTAGATCCTACCTAGTCTGTCAAATAGCCAACTGTGAACTGAGCAGGATACTGGACTGGAAAACCTCATGGAAATTCTTTCAAACCTCATGGAATTTCTTTCAAATCATGCCTTAATCATAATCTTTATTGAATCAACCTTTACCATAAAAAAGCTAACAGCTCAAGGAGACTGGTCAGTAGTACAAGAATGAAAAGTAATTGATGGCAGTAAGATTTCAGTGGCTGGAGACCAAACACGGAGATATGGATGGTGAATCCACTGTCTGAGCATTTTCCTCTGAGTTGAAAGATGAGAAAATAATGGGAGAACACATTGTCTTCTGCTAAGCTGGAATAAAACCAGTAAGTTTTTTAGCCTTGAGAATACTCTTGCTCCCCTGGAGTACTTTTATTTTTTACAACTGCATCTTGGAGCATCCAAGTGTGAGTCCAATGTTTTATGTTTCCCATTGTACCTCCTGGATGGAAAATGCATTGTTTTATCTTTCCACTCTTTGCCTTTGATTTTTTTCTTGCATTCCTTGCGGGTGGAGTTCAGAACAGACCCTTCTGGTTTTTAGTGCTTTTACAAAATCTAATCACTAAGAAATATTACTGATAAATAGGAAAGCTTTCTGGGGAAAAACAAATCTTACTGCTTTCTACTGTTAGTGTTTCCCATCTCTACCTTTCTTCAGACCTTGTAAAATGACTGCAGTGATGCTCTTGAATTTTAGTGATGTCATAACATTGCAGCCTGAAGATGTCTTTGCTAATCTGCAAGCCAGGTGAAATTATGACAGGGAAGTTTGGATGTACTCTCCCACACTGTTCTGCCAGGACAGTGCGAGCTTTTTCCACGTGCATTTCCCTGGATGGGCTCTGGTCTTTTGTTCCTTGAACCCTCAGTAGGAAGTGCTTTAGATGAGGCATTTTCATTTTTTTCACAAAAGCAAAGAATATTTTTAATGCTTTTCTTCTCGTAGTGTTTTGGAACCCTCTGTTTAGCTAAAAAAAAAAAAAAGACAGAACATTTCCTTTCTCATTATTTAATATTGTATTTTGTATAAAACACCAGAGGATTTATTAAACTGAATAATTTCATTACCTTTTTATAACGAGAAAAGTTTATTAGAGAGCACAGGGTCATAAAGCCTTTTTCTATAAACATCTTAATTGATCTATTTGAGCTTCTTTCAAATCCTTCAAACATGATCCCCTTGTCCTCTCACTGCCAGGCTGGCTTGTGATCTGTTCAGAGCACTGATAAAGGTCTGTTTCTCTTGCAGGCCTCCCGTGCTGCCCCTCCTGGCTTGCTCTGACTGTTCCCTCTGGCACTGTAGCTTCAGCCTTTCCAAGTCAGGCTGGAAGGGACCACAGCGGGTCATCTGGTCCAAACTTTCTGTTCAGGCAGGGTCATTCCAGAGCACATTTGCACAGGATTGCATCCAGATAGTTCTTGAATATCTCCGGTGAGGGAGGCTCCACAACCTCTCTGGGCAACCTGTTCCAGTGCTTGGTCACCCACACAGTAAATAAGTTCTTCCTTATGTTTAGGTGAAACTTCCTCTCCATCAGTTTCTGCCTGTGGCCTTTTCTTTAACACAAGGAGAAGACTTCCAAAATGTACAGGGGGAAATACTGATGCTTCCTTTGGCATATTTTCCAGGGCAGAAGTCAATGATGTCCACAAATAAAATTAGCACCTGCCTGTGACCTTGTCAAGCTGCATTTTCACTGCTGTGACCTGCGCTCCTGGTGGCCTGGGGAAAATCATGGACAAAGAAATTAAATTACTATTAACAGGCTGGGACTACAGGTTAGGCCTGTTTTCACCTGGTGGCAGTGCACGAGGATGAGTGAGGGTACAGAGTGGCCCACATGAACCAACTGTAGTTAAAGTCCCAATGCATGACCTTCAAAATCAATCTGTGGTGAAGAACTGGCGCATTTTGCTGCTTCTTGTTGGTTCATGTGCTCCTTGGAATTCAATTGAATTCCACGTTTTATCTTGAAAATTAGTGAAAACCTGGTCATGGAACTGTCATCATGAATTTTGAACACAATGATTTTGCTGGAATGGTTAAGAAAGTTTGTAATTTTCAAAGGAAAGGATCTGGAGTAAAGTGTTGTTTAGGTCTGTTGCCCAGGGAATCCACACAGTTGTTGTGTACACAGAATTCTGTCACTTAGTTGTGCTCTCCATATGCCTGAAAGATGCACTCACAATGTTTTCCTCTGTTTCAGTACTGATACAGCTGTATCCATCAGAAAAACATTAGAGAACACGTACCCTTTTTCTGCATGGTTAAAAGAGAATTATATTGTTTCATGTCTCAAAACGTCCTTTGGCAACTATAACTTCTTATTAATTTATTTAAATTGGCAAATTGACTGTGTGGGAAGAGGTTCAAGAGTTGCATCAGTTGGATCTGGATTAGTTCCTGACTAGATGTGAGATATTTCTGTTGTAGGCAACTCACACTCAACTTGAGATGCCACCTGCCCATGTTTGGAGCTGTCTGCCATCTGAAACCCTCAGAAGAATAGCTGCAACTAGATCTCAATTTATAGCATAGAATTACTATGGAAATACAGTGTTGAGTAAATCACATACACTTTTTAGGAAAGATAGCTGCTAATGTAGTCGCCAAAAGCTCTGGTCAAGCCTTAAGGGTTGAAAAAAAAAAACAAACCCAAAAAACAGAGAAAAGGGAGAGAAGTAAAAACAGAGAAGTGATGAAGAAAGTTTGATGTAAAGACTAGTTATAATGTTTTTTAACTGGTTATCAAGAAAGATAAAATATAAATGCTGAGGGATTATGAAAGATAATTGCGACAAATCTAAAAGTCTGAAATTAATTGTTTTTGTGAATGTCCACTAGAATTTCTATGGATACATTTTGTATGTAAAGCTTCCTTGTGCAGTTATAAGGTGAAATCAAGTTATTTTTCAAAATATTTTGTAACACGAGGAAAGAAAACAGATCCTGAACAGATCATTGGAATAAAATATTCGTTGACCTTTCTTTCCATTTTTGACTGTAATACTAATGACAATACCTACTCTTTGAAATTACTACAGTAAATAATTTGAGTAGACTTGGATTATGGGATTGTTTGTAAATGTTCTGAAGCAAATGTTACTTAATCACTTTGACTTTTGCAAATACAGAATTAAGTAGTTTTGTAGGGTTTTTTGTTTTGTTTGGGATTTGGGTTTTTGTTGAATTTTTTTAAGCCTGTACTCTAAATAACACGGTGTCATTTCTGTTTGCTAACTGGATAAAGTAGCAACTGAAAAAATCAATTAGAAGTAAATTATCCTAGGATGAGAGTGGGTGACACACCAAGGACAAAGAGACAGAAGACCAGCAAACCTCGGGAAATCTTTAGAATGTATAAAACCTTTTCCTGTCTTCTCTAGCAGGAAGTAATATTTGTTTTTGGCTCTGTACCTGGACACCACACTTACAAATAGCTGGGCTCCTTCCTGCTTGAGGCACAAGCCAGATTTATTGGCTGACCTACAAGCTTTACGTTTAATTTCTTTCTGGTCACATTGCTTGAAGACACTGCTTTACAGAAGGGGTGGTCAAAGCAGCAGTTCCACTGCTGATCCGTGTTAATCTGATATTTACAGACTTACATGCAAACGTATTTGTTCAGGTGCAGCATTCAGAGGAACACATGCTCTCTCCCAAACATTTATGTACACAAAAATACTTTGCACAAACAATTCCCGCAAATGTGTTTGCTTAATAATACAGGGGGGGATTTCCAAAGTGCTTAGCATTGCTTGGTTTATGCTCCTTGATGTTTACAAGAGCTTCCACTGCAGGTGGTGATAAAAAAGGGTCAGAGTTAGCTAGAATATTTAGAAAAATATAAGAATATTTGGTTGTGTGTTTTTTTCAGAATCAGTGGCAGTGTGTGAGAGGTAGGTGTCCCTCTGATGTTGGAGGGAAATACCATCATATGGCTTTCTTGGCATTTCATTATGAACTTGGTCTCTGAGGCAGCCTCTGGGTAATCCGGGCGATGGTAAACGGAAGGAGAGATACGGTGCTAATTTTTGGGCCTGGTGTATATTTAGTTCATAAGAAGAAGGTTCATTCTGGAAGAGTTGTCTTGAAGTGTCTCCAGAGATATGGCCATGACTGACTCATTTCTTAGGAGGCAGTTGAGGAAGTCTGGAAATTGGTCTCTTTATAGTCAGATAAATTTAGGAAACATACTCAGGTATGTGAAGGCGCCCAAGATGATGGGCAAAGCCATTTGTCCCTCAAAAAAATAAATTTTTGTCCTAACAATATCTGACTTGCAAATAAAAATTAAAAATCCACACATTATCTTAACTCTGATCTACGACAGTTTATGCAGTGCTGATATACATTAATGTATGTTTTGTAAAATGATTTGCTCATTAATGATGGTGGAATCCAATCATATGACAAACCACTGAAATTTATATAATGACTGGTCATGTATGTCTATACAGTTGCAGATATGTACACTCTGTATATATGGATATATAAATATGTGTGGGGTTTTGTATATTTTATCTGTCATTTAAATACACAAAGACACATGAACTTCCCAGAACTTTCCCATTTTGGGAGGTGTTTCCAAGGGTTCTCCTACCCACTGGGATGCACTGGCTTCCAGCACCACAGTCAGTGTGACTTGTAATTATAAGAGTAAAACCATGTGTAAAACCAGGTATTTGGCATGTGCTTGCATCCCTGTATTAATTCATTCTGCTTAGCATGATAAAATAACAGTGGAGCTGAGACGGCATGAGTTTTTAAATATATCAAAACCAGAGTGCAAACTCTTCCCCAGCTGTGGTTATGTGCTTGTATCACAGACCACAATGCTGTATGTTCACTTGCTTCTATTACCTGGTTAGGATGTTTACCATCATGTGTGCCGGAGTCACCGTTTCAAATTCCTTTTCCCCGCCCCCCCTCTTTGGATCCATATAAAGTCACTGTAGGACTTTCAGAAATCCTTTTCCATGCCACTGAAATAAAAGGATGAAAGAGAAAATGCCAACTTTTCCACATTTCTCATAGAAGACAGCACTTTTTGAGAGCTGGAGGGAAACTACTGTGGCTCAGAGCTACTGATTGCACTACAATTCATGAATTATTAAATAATTAAGTATTTTGCCATTTCAGCAATTAAAGGTCCTGTCACCTTTTGAGCTGGTGATTCCAAACCCACATTTGTGTCTTTGTGACTGTTTGTGAAGTCACGTAACTTTTTATGTCTGTTCAGATGCCAGGCTTCTTCATTTTCAGTTGATGCACATTCACAGAAATGGCTGGAAGGAGCCTGAAGCCTCAGAGGGGATTTCTCAGTAAGTCTGAGGTGTCATCCACTGGCTGTGGTTGAGATGGGGTTTGATGGGGGATTTGAGTATTGTTCTTTCCACAGCAGTGGCGAAGATACTATTTAATGGCTCAAGCCAGAAGCTTCCGAAGTCAGTTTGTGTCTGGATATGATTTAAACAATTTCTTGTGTGCAGAGTAAAATTTATTATCTGAAAAAGCTGTAAAATGACGGCATGTTCTGCACATTGCTATTTAGGATCTGTCAAAAGAGGACAGATCTAGTCTGCAATGACATGGAAAAAGGAATATTAAAGTAGCTGACTGCTGAAATAAAATAGAAATAATGGGATGAGATGACGGTCAAAAACCTTTTCAAGTTCTAGAAATAGATTTGCCCCTGGACAATAATTTTCTTCACAAGTAGGATCAAAACTTTACATGGTTGGAGAACGGATCTGTCCTTCTGCTTGTTCTTAATTTCTTGTTCTCTGAGTGCCTGAAGTGGCATAAAAAGGCCAGGAATTCTTCATCCTGAGCAGATCAGTTGTTTTGGTTTTATTATATGAATAAATTTCTTTCAGCTAACAATTTTTAACAAACAAGCTGTTTTACAGCTGAGCAAAGTCTGTAATCCCAAGTGCTAAGCTACAAGTGACAGTTCTCTGTGTGCTCGAAACACTTGAAAATTGGGAAACAACATCAAATTTAGTTGTGAAATGAAATTACTCCACCAACAGTAGGAACATTTTTCACGTAATCCTTGGTTTACTCACCAAGTTATTGTAATTATGGTCCTCTGCAGCTGATGTAGATATTTCCAATACTGAAAGGAAACTGTGAGTAAAAGCTTTCAGACACAGCGTGATTAAGTTAAGAATATAAAGATGTGAATCTCTGAGGACTGAGGACGTGAACCCAAGTAGGACTGATTTGCTTTCCAATTTTTTAAGAGCTTGTGTTAAAACACACGGCTCTGTCAATGGAGCTCAAGAGATAGCTTTTACATTGCACTTACACGATGTCTGTAACAGGGCTCAGTATCATGCTAACGGTATGTGAGGGAGCTGAACAAAATTTCCAGATTTTTAGGAGAAAAATAAAATTAATGCAGTCTGCTTCACAGAACTGTCTGCAGTGAACAATAAAATGGCTGTAACAGGGATCACTGCTTCACATATGGGAAAAAAATATAGGTTTTTCTATATACTTGTAATGCATTTGCTTAAAATTTATTGCATATATATTTAAAATATATATCCCCTGTATAAAACAGTCTGTTTAAAAATGGGACAACTTTGCCAATTTTCATAATATTTCAAATATGTGGTATAACAAAATGCATTCAAAATATCATTAAAAACTGATACTTTTGGAACATTTAAAGTGTAGTAATCCATCATCTTGAGTATCTTTAAAGGACAGTGTGTGCGCAGAGCATTTTCAGATATATAACTGAGAAGTGTAAAACTGAGATTCCCCTTCCCCTTCTGTGCATCCTGTGACAAGATTTAGTCCAGAATAATAGTCTATGGCAGGCTGAAGGTGTCTTTGTGTGTTATCTCCCTGTGTGTTGCGTAGTAGCAGTATAATACTTTCTGTTGACTAGATTTAGGACAAAGTCCTGACTTTTCCATACTCTGATGATGCAAAGTATGCACAGGCTTGGCTAAACCCAGATAAACCAGTTTTACAGCTGGTTTGTGTTGCCAAATGACTGCAAAGCAGCTGAAACTTATTGGTGAATCTGCTCTTATATCTTTTCAGTGCATTCAGAAGCCCATGTGGTTGGGGTTTTTGGGTTTTTTTTGTTTTAAACATACAGCAGGTTGCAGTGTGTAACACTACTCTAGAGTGCCGTGGGAAAGGCTGGTTTGTATCCTGAAATGGGAAGCCAACATGATTCAGAACTAACAGCTCCTTGATGTGCAGTACTTGGGCCAAGCTCTGCCTTCAGAAGTAGGATACAACTAACTGGGAGCAATGCACTTGCTTTGACAGACACATTTTATCCCTGGAAGTTGCTCAAAAATGAACCTGGAGCACGAATTCCCTGATGGCATCTTAACAAAAATAGAGAGAATAACTGAAGGTACAGAAAGTCTTCCTATAGCCAAATGGTGTGGGAGTGAGTAAGTTGTGGCTAAAGTTGAACAGGAAATAGATTTCCCAACCTGGGCGGGGGGTGAGGGGTGTGTAGGGGGGTGGTGGTGGTGGAAAGGGAATGTATAACTTTTCCTACTTTGTTTCTTGGTGAAAATAGGAATTAAGAAAAAAAAATCATGAACAAGACCCTTTTATCCTTAGGTTAAGCTTATAGCTTAGTTCTGCTTTGCATGAGACTGAGGTTCAAGACCTCTTATCTCTGAGTCAAACCAGGTTTTAAATCTGTGTTCCTAAGATGAGTCTCTCACCTTTAAGATGCAGGAAAGAGGGGTAATGGTAAGAAATCTTGGAGTTGAAACACTATTTGTGTTTCAGACATGGAACACTGGAAGTTTAAATTGATACATTCCTACAAACGATTTGGTTTTCATGAGTCTGCACTATTTGAAGAGAAACACTTTTCTTAAAGAATAAAAAAAAATAGAAATTAAAAAATCTGATTGACAGTAGTTACATGGCCATTTTGGGCCAAGGCTGCTCTGGCATGCCAGAACTCAAGTCCAGTGATTTATGTTTTAAGCATCCAACACCAAAATTCCACTCCTCAGAAGTCACGCTCAGCTCCTGTCCAGCTTCAGCATTTCCAGGAGCCCTGGTTTGCTGTGCCCAAGTTCCTCGGGTGCCAAGAGTGTTCTGGCTTGCTGTGCCCAAAAACACCTTGCCTACGGCAGCATCAAAAGCCTGTGTGCACGGAGCCATTTGCTGTGTCCACCACTGCACAGCAAGTGTTCTCCCTCCCTGAGTCAGTGGTGGGATGCAAGTCCTCCTGCAGGCCCCAAGCTCTCCTAATAAATAAATAGCAGTGGATCTCTGAGCAGAGGCCGTGCTGCTGCAGCAGCTCCCATGTTCATATCAGGTTCCTTCTCCACTTTGTCTTGCATCCAGGATGCTGATTCAGGTTTTTTTTCCTCTGTCTACAGCAAATCAAAGACACAGTTCTGTGAAGATGCCTCACCACTAGGCTGTGGAGAATGCAGATGCTGCTTTTTGCTCATTCCGTGGATGCCATTTAAAGTGTGCAGAGTCCCAAAGAGCACAGAGAGCCTGCATATATTAGTGCTTCATCCAACATTTTGGAATGTTCACGAGCAGAAGAACTGTAGCTCAGCGTGTGCTTGTGCTGGGAAGGTGCCTGATGATTTCATACCCTCTTTTCTCTGTTTGCTCTTCAATTATTCCATGTGAAACATTTAACAGAAGGCATTGAGCCTATTTCTCAACAAGCTGTAGAATAACTTGGAGTGGGGAAACATCTTGAGGATATTATGGCACAGGAAAGCTGAGTAGCTTCTTCAAAGTCTCAACAAGAGGTCTTGATAGCTGTAAATGGAACAGGCACCTCTTGATGCCTCATCCTGCATTTCAGCCATGAGCTCTTTCCTGGGTCCTTGATAGCCCTGTAGGTATTTCAAACTGGGATGTGTTGCCACAAGCCGAGCATTTTCTCCTTTCCTTTTTCCCCGGGTGTGACATCTTTACATGGCACTAGGTGTGTGGTGGCAATCGTGAACATTCACCCTTATTTTGCAGGAAGGAAAGGCAGAAGGGGTGGAGCATTTTATGACTCGCTACATATTGGGTACAGCTATTCATGTGTTTTCCGGATCCTCACGTGCCTCACGGGTTTATCAAGGTAATTCATTCCCATAGTTCTGTGGCCCCTTTCTCATCCTGGAAATTCTCATTTCCTACTTCCCTTTCATGCTAAAGTACTTTTTCCTTTAGGGAAGATGATGGACAAGTGGTTTTCCCTTTTGAGATGTTTAACTCCCGTAGGTACCTTCTGGTCAGGTAGATATGGTTCTCAGATGTTTTCCTAGACAAAATCACACAGGTTTTCCCTGAAAAATATTGGAACCAAGCGACAGACTGTTCCTGAGGGGAGGGGAGGTTGTACTGAATTGATACTGGGAGCTGTGAGAGCAGCCTCAGTCAGGTTATTTCCCCCTCAGGATACTGAATAGTGCCTGTGGCTTCACAGCTGTTGAGTTCTGGTGGGCTTCACACTATAGAGCTCTAGTGGCAAGTGACAAACATGGCTTTGTTCTTAGCTCCCTACAAATCTAATTACTTCTAGGGGATTGGAAATTGATTGTGAACATACTTTGACATATATTCTTTGTTGATTTTTAAATTTCCGTTCTATTAAATGGTTTGACAGTTAAAAAGTTAGCCATGGAGATTGTAATCTACTGTAACTAAATACATAAAAATTCAATAATAAAATTACAGGGAGAAACCCTGAAGAGATATATAAAGCAATATAGAAAAATGTAAATCATTCAAAGAAACACCAAAGCATGGAGTAAATCATAATTATATTAGTCAAATAACCATGAATTGTTCTTAACAGAAAAAAAAAAAAAAAGCCAAATTATAATCTATAGACTAAGCAAGTACTAGGAAACACTGTCTCCAGAGATCTCCATCGTGTGCAGAAACATTGAAAGTAATATCACAGAATCAACTAGGGTGGAAAAGACCTCTGAGATCACAAGGTTTCCTTCTCTAACTCTCTTCCAAGAGCAAGGACCAAACAGGTATAGTTTTTTCTCAGGAAATGAAATCTAGGTACAGAATTGTTTAGAGGGAAGGGCTTAGACACAGGCATTTGGACTCAGTTGACTGAAATTGCTTGGTCTGCAGTGAAGCTTGTAATAGGCAACATGAAATGGTTAACTTAACATAGGAGAAAAATATGTGCACCTTTACTGTACGATTTCGATTAAACATAAAAGTCTGGAATTATTAAGTGAATAATTGGATGGGTGTTTCTATCCATCAAAATCCTGGACTGCTATAAATCTCAGGAGAAAGCCTTTTCTCACAAGAGTTATTAGAACAATTCCAAACCAACTGCCAGCCAAAACGAACCTCTAAAGTTTTAGAAGTTCATAAAACGGTAAGTACATACTTCTTCGGCTGTTCCTGGTTGTTTTGGAGGACAGCTTAATCTGTCCTCTCATCAGCATTGTTTTTTGCTCCCCAAGGGAATATTCTACGATATCTTTCCTTTGACATGCAATACGACTGCGGTTCAGCATAACCTCTTACAAGATGATAGTGTGAGTTGTATAGAAAAAGAGTTTTGCTTCAAGATTTTGGTTATTTCAGGAAAAGTTAACTGTTAGGCCTAGAGACTAAAACCTGTAAAATTCCTGAAGGTTGGCTGGACTTGGTGAGTGCAGGATGTTTTTATGCAGTTTGAGTTTTGAGAAAGCCAAAGCAGAAACCTGAATGGAATGCTGAAATGATAATTTGAGCTCATACGGATGAAGAGCTGCTGTAAGACCCATCTCAGTTTTACTTCTGTTTTGTTAAAATATATATAGATTAGGCACAGTCACATCCATTAGTAATTTCTGTCTTCCTCTCATGTAGGAATAAAACTAGTTTAACAGAGTTTCCTGGGAAGAGCATGATGCATCCAAAACACACAAGACCTCATCCAGCTTCCTGTCTGTAGGTAATGCTGCAGTCATTTTGGATTAGCGATAAACGGTCATGAAATTGGAAACAGGTTCTCCCAGCTTTACACAAGAATCTGCAAAAACATGAATACTTGTACCCAGAAAGTATGATTCCAATTCAAACATCATAAAATAATATACAGTGCATGCTTAACTGCATGCAGGGCCATAAGAACGTATTAAATGACATTGCCAGATGCCAAAGACAAATACGGTTTCAGCATTGAGATGTATTGGAACCTGGAGGAGATGACGGCTTTGCTTGCACTACTGTCAGGGCTGTGTTTCTGTAAAATTATTTTCTTACCCTGTCACTTTTTGCCCTCAGTTTCTGTTATCATTCCACTTGCTCCTGGCATGTATGAGGCAACGTTCTATCAGATGTCTGGGAAAGCCTGAGCACTGTTTAGCTGTGCTGCCTCTCTGACCTCTTCTCATTCCTTGAAGCCCTTGAATGTGCAAGGCCCCTCCTGGAAGTGCAGAGTGGTAGAGGTGTGGGGAAGGCCTCCTCAGATTTAGTGTAACGTGTATGTTTCGGTTTTTTTCTCACAGTCTGTGTAAATGAATTGCCACCCATGAGCTTTCAGCTGAACAGGTTTTATTTTTGTAGTCAAATTATTTACCTAAGTTCAAAGATCGGAGAGAGAAAGTGGATACAGCCACCTTCAGTCCTTCATACAGCTGCTGTAGTTTCTTCAGAGTACTACTGGGATCAGAAAAACTGTGATTAGAAGTGTTGATCTGAACACCAGCCCCATGCAATTTCAGAGAAAAATATAGTTACAGTGAGTCATTCATACTGTTCATTATTCTGTGGACTCGGAGGGTGAAACTACATTCAGATTTAGAATCCAAACTAAAGACATGATTAAATGATGCGAGTTGGGAGGGAATAATCTGAGAAAGCACTTACTCTGGGTAGCTCATTAAAAAGAATAAAATTGGAAGGGGGTGGGGCATTTGCCAGCACATCATTCTAAATCTGGAGCTCAGCTCAAGCTGTCCAATGTGAAAACCCAATGTCTTTGTGCTCATGCTTCCTGAAATGTTAAGGCTGCAAAAGAAGAAAAGCAAACCAAGCTTTTTTAGCCATCGGATAAAATAATGATGAAAGAAGGCCATGAGAAAGACCTCTAAAAATGACAAAACTAGCCAGGCAGCCATTTTCCAAAATATTTTCTCATATGTTTGAAATTAATTAGGGATTTCCCTAGGCTTTTAAAGTGGCCACGAGTTACAGTGTTGGTGCCAGGTGATAACACCTGTCCCAACAGGAACTGAACCAGAACAATATAAACCAGTGACATTCAGTAGCAACAGAAGGTCTTCATACTTATCATTACAAATGTGGGCTAAATTTTATGATTTTGAAATTATTTTGGTTTTAATCACTGTTACTGATGTTGTTGCCTCTGTATGAGAATTGCAGGCTTGCAATCACAATTGCTCCAAATCCTGTAATTTGTCACACCAATGGGATTTTTCACATTTAATGACAGTTTTGTGGTACTGGAGTGGTCACTTAAAGGGTCTTGCTCTCTTAAATGATCCACAATGGCCCTTCATCATATTTCATGCAATATACATATAATAATATAATATAATAATGGAATATATAATAGAACCACAGAATGGTTTGGGTCGGAAGGGACCTTTAAGATCATCTCATTCCAGCCTCCCTTCCCCATAGACCAGGCTACTTAACGCCCCATCCAGCCTGGCTTTCAGCACTTCCAGGGATGGGGAATCCACAATAATATGCTCCTCCTAGAAGACAAGGGCAAATATCAACTCTATCAGCAGCCAGAGGTGAAAGTGAAAAGCCTTGCAGTAAGAGTTCGAGCCAGGGGCCTGCAGCTCTGAGGTGCATGAGGCTTGAGCAGGGATCCAAGTGCTGGTAATCCATGTCCTTGGCAAGCACTCCTGAAAGCTGGTAAGTCACCAGCCATTTGCTTTTCCTTCATAATCTGAAGTAAGAGCTCTTTTATTTGCAGCAAAACGTTGAAATTTCTTGCCAAAAGCTTTCAATATGAATGGAAATTTCAATTGCCTGGAAATAGACTCCTATTTTGTCTTGGACCCTCCTCCTTTATAGATGCAATTTGTCTCCAAAAATTAGTTACAGCAAAAAAACCCCAAAAGTTTACATTGCAAAACATGCCACTAGTGGTTTTCTTACAAAGCATGAAATCATAACAAACCAAACCTTTACCACACACTTGAACACTGTGAGATGGATTTTATGTACTGTTTCAAAGGTCCATTCTCTTCTACAATATCTGATTTCACAGATACTGGTGATATGGGAGGAATATGGAAGACTTATGGATTTCCTGGTGAGAGTCGGTCTCTCAAGTGTACCTGTAATGGTACTTGGGAGAATTGTTCTGCCATTGTTATGTTTTCTTTCACATGCAACAGCAGTGGCAGAAACACATAGTTATGTCACAGTTACATTTCAGATTTACTTTAATAAACTCAAAATACTTGCGATCTGCTGGACAATTTCCCCCCGGATAATGCCTTCAGTTGTTTGCCTGAGCTCAGATATTTGTCTTTAAACTGTTTTTCTCCAGCAGGCATGCTGAAGCTTTGTGAAGTTAATAAAAAGTAACTTTATCCTGTGTTTCTGTTTTAGGTATCTTTGTGTTTCTGCCATTTTCACTATTTCAGGTCAGTTCTTTTCACATAGCTTGTCCCTTATCTGCAAGCAAAGCAGTTCACTTTTGCAAGAAAAACAGAGACCTTTCTCTAGGATTTTGTTACTCAGATTTTCAGATTCTACTCTCAGAGAAATTAGCTTGAATGAGTTAACTGTTAAGATAGTTACCATATCATCATAGTTTCTGGTTCCAAAGATATCTAACTATCAACTGTACATTGAATTGCAGTGGTATTACTTGAGGGATTAATCTTAACTGAGGGCTTTTTTTTTTTTTTTTTTAACCTAGAAAAGAAAAATATAAAATCCAACACAACCAAGAACAACAAAAATCCCAGTCTCCATTTGCAGGTAAGCTCTGAGGGGGCTAGTTTGCATTAGCAAAGTTAAATAAATAAACAGAGGAACTGCTGGCTCGATTCAATGAGCCATACTTAGACTCTCACAAAGCCACTGTTGAAGGGCTGTTTTTGCAGAACTGCCACACTCCATAGGTCAGAAGGACAAACCAGGTCCATAAGGGAAAGCATTTTAGGTTTAAAAAAATAAAAAAATAAAAAAAAAGAAGAAGAAAAACTGCTGATTTGGGCATGTGTGATCTCTACGGCACCACAAGCACAAAATGCAGTGGCTCAGGCAGCACGGTTTTTTTTTTCAAACTGCTGGCCTGCTTTTCTTTAGGGGATCTAGAGACATAAGGAGCTGAGTAAAAGGCATTCCTCAGGTCTGAAGCTTTCCATCCTTCCTTGCAGCTCTGATGCTGGTATGGTTTGTACTGCACTGGTGTCACCTGGAGTGTAAATGGACGCACTCACAGACCTGAAGGGTAGAGCTGGGGTGGACTGGGAGTTGTCCTGCTTTGCCAGGTGCTGCCTCTCAGTAGAAATTGCCCAAATTTCTCATTCCAAATCCTTAATTAGTGACACCCAAATCAGCAAAAGCTGGGCTCGGCCTGGATCTTGGTCACAGCCCTAAGGGTGATTAGTGAGAGATCAAGAGAGCAAAGTCAGTGAATCTCCTGTGAGGCTTTTGTGGGTTTCTCTCATTATTTCTACATATTCAGATATAGTAGTGTTTTTCTTGAAGATCAGAGATGTGACAGGAGGTAGGGATGGCCAAAACTGAGGTCTGCACTTAGGGTTACCCATACTAGATGTTCTGGTTTTGAGGTCTCTGCAACATTCCTTTCTCACAGGAGCTGTGAATAAAAGAAAGTAATGAGGTACTTCTGTCTTCCAGTTTAAAAAGGAGAGAAAGATATTTTTTCATTATGCAGTTTCTCCCCCCACCCCCGTCCTGAGGGACTGGTGTAATTAACACTGATTTCTTTTGCTTTCCATTTGTAACTGCTGGAGAAGCAATTTTAACCCTTCCATTTCTCAACAGCCTTTACACTGACCTTGACGTTTCCCATGAGAAAAAAGGGAATTCGCTTAATCTCTTTGTATGGGGCTAGCCACGGTTTATTGAAAATGACCTGTAGTTTTTGTGCCAATGAATAAAATGTCACAAGTAATTTTGGCAGAACTAAAGAGCAAACTAATTGAAGGACTTGTCAGTGAAAATCAGAAAAAAATCATCTGTTTTTAATATCTACGGGGGCTCAAATTCAGCTTTCATTTCACATATGAAGATGTTAACTCTGAAGTATACACCTCTTTCTAGAACTACTTATGGCACAGTTTTTTAGAAAATTACATTAAATAGTCTGGTCAATAATCAAAATGATCAAGATTAAAACCTAAAGACAAATTGCCTTGCTAGTTACTGCTTTGAAAGGAATGTTAGGTTTTTGAAAGGACCAGGCTTTTCTTAAAAAATATTATTTTTAGGTGATATGTAGAAAAATAAAGATTAGCAAAACCGTTGTGCAGCTGGTGATGTTGGATTATGGATTTATGGATCCCCAGGCCACATGTGCCATGGAGCTGCAGCAGTTCCTTATTCTTAAAGCTGGCTGCTCATAACTTTAGAATGTGTAAATACAGAACACTCCCCAGTTCAATACTACTGTTAGGAGCCAGGGGCTCTGTGCATTAGCCATGAGTTATTGTTGCTGGTTTTGTTTATGGAAAATGCACTCCAAGAACCAAGACACAGCAGCTCTACAAAGGAGTGAACTTCTTGCAATGAGGAAAATTTGCACTGTTTACTGGTAAATGACATCATTCTGGTATCTACACCTTTTGGACTCTGGTCCTTTGTTTCCCTTGCAACTTTCAAACAGGGCCTGGCTAATGTAGAATTGCAGATTTTCATTTGACATGAGGTTCTTGACAGTTCATGCCCTTTTTTCTTTTAAGGTGTGTCATGCAAAAAAAGCTGCTACCTCCACCAATATGATTTTCTGAAGAACAAAGTGTGAGGACAAATTCTTTTCAGCATTAGACCAAGGCAATGTGACTAACTTTTCAAGGTCTGTATGATGTAAGTGGGAGCAGTTTGGCTTTTGGTGTGTAATGTATGTTTACATATAATAGAGATGAATAGAAAAGTCATCAAGGGAATATTTTAGGCTGACTGTCAGGGATTGTTTCTTTACGGTGAAATCTGTCATGATAGAGAATAGTCTCTGGAGGAAAACAGTGGAGCTCCTTCACTCGAGTCATTAAAACCTGGACAAACCTCTCGGAACACAGCATGGAGCAGTCTCATTGGCAGAGATACGAGTTAAATACCTCCGAGCTCTTTTCCACCCCCAGTCTCCATGAAAGATAGATGGATAGTTTGATAACCCTCGAGGCAGTTTCAGCAGTGTAGTGATAATGTAGCTCTTACACTTGCCAGACCAGGTTTTCAAAAGACATTTGGACAAACTGTGCCTGAACACGTTCAGAAATTACACCCCATCATGCCAGCACAACTCTCTTCACTTCAGGAAGGTGGCTTCAGCAGCAAGAAGTCAGCATGTCTGCTGCTGTCCTCACCAGGATTATTGGTTGTTTTTTCTCTTGGGCAGCTAAATCCATCTAAAAGACTTTCCTGTGCACTACTGGAAGAGAGGTGACCAGGTACATATTAAACATCCCAGCCTGAGCCTGAAGCCTGTCTGTCACCTTCCCTTGCAGTTGCTCTAAAAATCAGAACGATCATAGAATATTCTGAGTTGGAAGGGACCCACCAGGATCATTGAGACCAACTTTTAAGTGAGTGGCCCATACAGGGGTCAAACCCACAACCTTGGCATTATTAACATCAGTCTCTAACTAACTGGGCTAATCTCAGGGAGTGCTTGACTTGCAGTATTCCTTTAGTGAATGTTAGAATAGTCAGTGTGCCTTGGCCCCACCAACCTCACTTCTGTAGTGGAGAGGATTTATTTGCTTGTAGGGGGAATGGGGAAATAGTGGAATTAACAGAGAATGAATTGGAAAGGATTTTATACCTGACCACAGAGGTAAGAAAGCTCAGAAATTAAATAAGAGCATACAGATGGAAATGTTTCCTATTGCTGGGGTAGGCACCTCTATAGAGAATTTAAGCCATAGAATACTTGCTTTCTTTTTTGGTTTGCCTTTCAGAAATCCTTTAAAAGTAGTTCATGACTACTGATGAGAACCAGTGGTCTGTGTTCACAAATGGCCATGAAGGGAACAAGTTAGGGGTGGACAGTTGTTCTGTACAGTGATTTTTATTTATCAGAAGATGTCTAGATTTTCTTCTATGTCTTTCCACTTCAGGTTTTTGAAAATGACAACTCGAAGTTATATTTAAGCAGTATGTCTTACAGAAAAAGTCTGGGGAGCTGATACTTGTTATCAGTGTCCACTTCTGTCAGAGACATTGTCCCAGCTGAGAAGCTCGATCAGCAGGCATGGAGACAGTGTAGTGCCTGCCTCCCTTCCAGTAGAGACTCCTCATTGCTAAAGGACAATAATTAGTTTGTTTGTGCTGTGTGATTTTTGTTTGTTTTGTTTTTCTTACTAAGAATTTAGCGAGGTCTAACTTACTTTCAAAGATTTGCATGACACATTTGGGTTTGAAGAATCCCTTCAGAATCCCTGAGCCCGCTGCAGAGCTGCTGTTAAACTCTGTCCTTGTCACTGATTCTGAGCCTGGGGGCACGTCTTTGTTTTCTGTGTGTACAGCACTTGGCAACGGTATGTTCGTAGGCATGGAGGGCAATAATAGGCAGGTGTTCTGTGTAATGTCATTATTTCTAAAGTAGATCCTGAGGGGGGATGACACACCTGTACAATATTTAGCCATCAGAACCCCAGCAGGGGCTGCCCGAGCACAGGTGTTTCTCATTGTCATAATTAGTTGGTTATTTCTTTCGGGTGGCGATGGGCTGCTCTTCTTCTCCTGTTCCACAGCCGATCCGGAGGTCAGGGCGCACACCGCTGCGAGAAGGGACTAAAACACCAGGTAAAGAAGAAATATGTTTTATTATTTAAACTGTGTTTGTCACTGGTAACCAAAAAAACTGTAAATTAGGTTGTTTAATGAAACAATGTGCTGGGATTGTACTGGGATGGAACTATATGTAGCCAGAAAGGCTCAGGTAAACAGCGAGGAGTCTGAGAGAAAACAGCATGTGCTCTGCAAGATGAATTACTGGATTAATCATACAGTAAGATTTCTTAAATTTTTATTTATTCTTGTTTTTAAATGAGAGATATAACTAATGGTAACTAATTTAGAAGAAAGCCACAAGCAGAAAGAAAAGTTGCAACGGGCCCAATTTTATTAGAAATGTTCACCAAGCCTCTAATTAATCAGATTCAAGGGTTAAAGCCATAATTCCGTTTTAGCAGGGCTTCTAAGGAGACCACTGCTGCTTAGCACTCTCACTCAGGTACTTTCAGAGGAGCTGAGAGACATCTGCTCATCTTATTTCGTTTAACTTGTAGAAGTACTTTTTAGGGAAAAAGAAATTTGAAAGATGAAGCAAAGGTCTTAATGAATAAATATTATTACAAAAATACTCAATAGTTATCATGCATAAGATCTGACAGAACATAAACTGTGTTGAAAAATCGTGTTAGGTCACCTGCCAAAAACTGAATATGTCCTAATATATCATTTGTCTTATTGTAGTCCTTTAAATCCCATGAACTAATGCAGGGGGGTGGGGAGGGAGGGGGACAATCTTCGCTTAAACTATTTTTAGCTGCCCGTGTCT
>JAWWEU010000125.1:6241553-6262498 GCA_035583155.1 Acropternis orthonyx
GTAGTTTACAGCAGTTATGCAAAAGGAATAAATATCTTATTACTGTGATATGATCACACATATATCACCACATTAACTGAAATTTATTCTTTAATTTGAAGACCTCTACAGCACAATGGGAGCTGTGAACTGAAATAATCTTTAACATTTTGCTAACACTGAAATAGAGAGTATAACCGGAGCATTTCTAACATGGTTATGCTCATGTGGGAGTCCCATTCTCAGCGATAGGTCACTAGATGGCAGCGATACACAGCAAAGCTGCCTTCAGGTCGTTGCTCCTTGGTGTGCCTCGCAAAACTTGAAATAGTTTGAAAGGACAAAAAAAATCTTTTTTGATCTGTGCATGCATTTAAAATGATTCATTTTAAATTAAAACTACAGTATTATTTTTTCCTTAACAGTTTTGACTATGTAGTGAGGATTCATTCTCACTAGAAGACACATTGGTGAGCTGTCACTAGTTACCTTTGTGAAAGGTTTGTGTTCAGGATGTTTGGAAATAATGCAAAAATACCTTTCATTTTTTTCCAGCATGCTCCCCAATTACCTCAGATGTTTGCTGCTGATGCAGCCATGGGTCTTGTGATCCCTAGGATGCAATTACGTACAATTACAGAGAAAGGGACCGTAAATGCTCCGGGTAAATTGGGGTTTTCAGGATAACTGTCAGACCAATGCTGTGGTAAACCCTCAGCAAAGTGCTCGGAGCATCTCTCTCTGAGTATACAGACTTTGGCAGTGTATTTGGGCTTTTACTTCATTTTGAACATGCAGTTTTTATTTAGATTATTTATGTTGTGATAGACTAAGTGGAAAGATTTTCTTCCTCCTACTGCATTCCTCTAAAACTTTTGGGTTCCAATGCATTTCCCTTGCTCACAAAGCAACTCTGTACATCCTTAATGTAAAATAAGTTGCTTTCTCCTGGAAAACAGTGTAGGAAGAAAGCAGAAATGGTAAGTTTCTAAGGGAAACCAAAGTGGGGGTTGTCTTCTAAATAAACTGGAGTAATTCAGGGCTAAAGTGCAGACTAATCTGGTTTAAGAATTTATCCCCACAGCTGTCTGCTTCATCCTTCTGCTGGAGACAACCCTCCCTGGAGCGGTGCTAAGCACACATCTAGGGCTCACCTGCCTCTCTGCACGGTCCTAATGGCAGTGGCTGGGCCAAAGCACGGCAGAAAGATCCAGTTCCAGTCCTGCCAATGGTAAGTGGGAGGCAGTTTCCATGTTAGTGATTCAGTTCTGGGTCAACCCCACAGTGGGGCACTAACTGCCCTTCTCATTTCACTGTTCTTGTACCCAAGGTTTGCTGTTTATGTCCATAAGGTGCCTGGAGCTCTCATTTTGTTTATGTATAAATCTGTATGTGTGAGAAGTAGGCGAAGAGTTTCATTTGTTCAAATGCATGTTATAGTTGAGCAGTGACTCAGCTTTTCTAGAGTGTCTCCTTTCCAGATTTTCATTAAGCTCCTCTTCCAACTTTTTTTTTTCTCTGGGGTTTGAGGCTCTTTTTTTTTCTTTTTTCTTTTTTTCATGTGGATTTTCCAGGAAACTCTGAGAAAGATTTTAAACTGCTGTGTCATTAAATTAACATTTTGATTTTTATCTTGTTTTCCTAACAGAAATGCTTCACTCTTAGTGTTTTTCCTGAACAAAATTATGGGCTAACAGTTATACTAAATCAAGTTTATGTGCCCAGAGTTGAATTTTGCCATTACATGGTGACCAGATAAGGATTTGGCTGAGAGTGACCTGTCTTCGATTCAACATGGATAAAGCAGCCCCAATGCTTTTTTGCTTGGAGAGACATTTGAAAGAAGGTGTAGAGCAGGGGTGAAATTCATCCCTCCTGGCAATGGAAGTGGACTTAGCACCTTGGAAGGCACAGGGCTGGGTGCAGGTTAGTGTGTCCGGAGTTGAAGAGTAGGTAGTTTGTGCCTTTAGTGTTTGGTTTCGGTTTTATGCCTAAATCTCTTACTGTTGTGTTCTGTGGGCTCCAGAAATGCAGAATGGGAAATCACTTTGTACATCCTTTAGTAGTGAAACAGCTTCTAGTTGTGGAGAAGTGCTAGAAGTAGAAGTGCTGGTGGAACCAGCTGTGTCCATACTGACAGGCTGAGGCAGGCCCAGGGATGTTTTCTGGTGCTCCCATAGCTGTCATTCAGAGTCAGTTGTGTTTTTGTAAGATTAGAGGAAGGATCTAATTAATGCACCAAATATTGGTTCCAGCTGCACTGTGCTTTTTTTTTTTTTTTTGCTATGATTTAGCACTTTCTGGTACTGTGCTGCATCTATGGCTGGAAAAAAATTAATTACTATTTTAAATAACAATTAGCTCTAAGGCATAAAGAAACATAAGGAAAAAAGCCCACCACATTTATAGGTTGATCAGGAGAAAAGACAGCTGCTCTATCTGCAGGGTTTCATGCTGTTTGCATGAGCAGGTGAAGCTGGCAATGGCATCAGGCTGTGCTTTGATGGGATCCCACTAAAGGTACAATACATGTGCACAAACCCCTGTCTTCCCTCAGCTCTTCACAGATCCAGCAGGAAGAGACAGGAGTGTTTGCTTATACTTCCAAGACTCTTTCCATCAGATGTCTTACCCCTACATGTACAATTTCTAACCTATATTATCTCTATCCATTCCAAAGGTTATGCAATTACAAAAAAAACCGAAAAACAAAAAACCCAAAACAAACCCCAAACAAACAAACACAAAAAAGAGTTAAAAAACCTCATGCTTTACTTTTAGTTGTTAAATAATACTGAAGAACTATACTTAGATCCTGCAATAAGGGAAAACAAATACATAAATGAAACAAGTATTTTCATCAATAAGTTAAAAAAAAAAAAGGTCTTGAGGCAGATATTCTAGTTTCCCATTATGAAAAAGTGGTATCCTTCCTTGAAGACTAAATTCTGTCACTGGATTACAAGGGGAAAGATGATCCTTTGGGTAGATTAAGGTGCTCACCAGAGGATAACATGGCCACATTCTGCTCACAGCCACATTCTCAGAGGGAAGGCAGTAGCTGGGATTTGGATTCAGTGACATTCCTGGCAGGCAGTGGGAATATCACTACTCTGCTATGTAGGTAGGAACCAGGAGAAAGCAAATTACACTCAGTGACAGGGAATGTGAGAGTGAATCTGCAGCTAAAAACGTTCTGAAGTTAATTTACAGAGTTCTAGACATTCTCTTTGTACATTTCTGACAGTACCTTTTCCTCTTTTCCCATAGCTGCTGGACCAGCTACAGCTGCACAGATGACACTACATCCCACCTGCCTCTCAGAAGACAGACAGAGCTCAGTGAGGTGACTGACAATTACTTCTATCACTGCACTATATTGTTCCTGAAATTTCAGACCTCTCCAGAGAAATTTTACTCAAACAAAACATAGAATATCTGGAGTTGCAAGGACCCACAAGGATCATCGAGGCCAGGTCCTGGCTCTGCACCACAAGGATAACCACAAAAACCAATTTGGACTGTCTGCTAATGCCCTGATTTTCATCAGCGACTCAGCCTTTTTCACTCCCAGTTCTGACCTAACCGAACTAAATTCACTTGCCCTTGTTCAGAACTCTTTGGTAAACGCTTTTGTTCCTCCCCTCTGTACTCAGATTGGCTTTAAAGCAGAGCAGCTGATTTTAAAGTACTTTCTTCTCTCTGTTCCTCTTCTATCTCCTCAGTAATTGCCTTGTTCGACCCTCTTATTAGTTCCAGGCCTTGACTATCAACCTATATTAAGATCAATAACACTCTCTTCCACAGCTTTTAATGTTACAGCATAACTGAACAAAAATCCATTAACTGTTTCCTTCAATTGTGTGTATCTTTGAGTTTCACTTTGCCAGCATTTCTATTTCCTTAACACTGTTAAAAGCTCTTGTTCTGATTAGCAATCTAAATAAAATTTCAGCTTCATGTTGCTGTTTTTCATTTCTTGGCAATTTTTCTCACACTTTCACACTTAAAAAAGTACAGATGGTGAGCAGAAAAATATTCCAGAGGCTAGATATTTGAGAGGTCAGCTGGCCAGTAGATTACCAGAAAATCAAAGGCAAGAGAAGCGTAAGAATTCAGTGTCAGCAAGGCCTCAATGATAACTTTAATGATTTTCAATATTCAAAAAAATCCACCCCAAATCCCCAACAATCTTTCCTGTCTTTGATACTTCACCTTAAACAGAGAATTTTTTTTTCCAGAACAAGAACCAAAAAATCCACAATTCCTGCAGAATATACTACACTGAAAAATCACCTCTGAAAAAGTAACCTATATTTTTAAGGCACCATCTTTAACTTCATGTTTGTTATTGTTTCTACATCACAAGTTCACCTTTAACAAGCACTCACTACTACTCTCCCCACTTCTGCCTCTGTTATTAGCTAGAGAAGAGTCCTTGGAAGCCCAAAACTGAAAATACAGTGTACAGAGGAGCTGGAGCAAGGGACAGAAAAGGCAGCATTTGGGGACCACACTAAGCTCAGTGCATGTTTCTTTCCTATCTAGGATAGGCTGGAAAAAGCAGGAACGCTCTTCAGCTTGCACCCAGAGTCCTGTGCTTCTCAAACTGAGGTCAACCTGCCTGCCTTCCCCTACAACAGACAGAAATCTTGCCAGGCAGAACACAGAAGGAGCAGTAGTGGGGGTCTTATCCCCAGTTCCCCAACCCTGGGGGCTCTCATGGACTGGGGGCTCACCCAGGAAGACAAACATTTTTCCCAGCACCTACAACCCCTTTGAGGCAGCAAACTCTCTCAGAGCTTTACATCAAAGGATCTGGATAACTGCACCGGGGGCCATCAAACCCACAATTAGAACAGTTGGGTGCTATTTCAAGAACGCCACTGGGATGGCACCTGCTTACCTTAGCTTAGTCTATTTTTAACTTAGTTCAGCTAGAGAGCAAACTTTGATGCATGCACATCTGTTTCCAGAAAAAATAACATAGCATTTACAAAAACAAGGTAATTTGAAATACTTCTCTGTTTGGTTATTTTTTGACTGAGAATAATTTCCAAGGAGACATTCTGAAAGCTGTCCAATAGCTCCTGGCATTTAGGAGGGAGGCCACGCTCACTTTATATGGGTCAGCTTTGCCCTCAGATACATGATTTTTATTTCAGGGAGATTCCTATGTTGTATATCACCCAAGAACGAAGCTAATTAAGCCCTCTGTGCCCTATTATTGGTTCTATTAATATGTGCTGAATTACCTATCTCCTTTCCAAAAATGTCTTATATCCGTACAGAAAATTAGGACTAAATTCACTGTCAGCTACTTCTCTGGGAAAAAAAAAAAACAAACCAAAAACCCACAAAGAAGCCTCTTCCTTTCAAGCCTGTTATATTCCAGTGTAAATGAGAACTAAACCTGACCCTTACTGTTTGTGCACAGTTGAGCTTGTTATGATGAGAATAGCAGTCTTGTGATTGCCACTCTTGAGTCTTATTTTGAATAATTTTATTGGTGTTCTGGTTGTTGTCTATAAAGATGAGGCCACATCTGGTCAAGTGTGCACTCAGTTGGTTCAAGGCTTCCATTCCCAAAAGAGCATTACAATATTCAGACACTTTACTGACCAGTTTCTTCTTTTACAGACCCTGGATGTAGAGAATTAAATAGCACTTACCTCCCAGAAGCTGTTCCCTTCTTAGACCATCTGGGTAATGGGAGTATCATTTACACCACATAAAACTGTGACATCTGGAAAGGAAAAGGCCAGTCTGATAAGATCACACATACAAGCAGAACAAACCAGCTTTTAATCAACTTTTCTCAGTTTGTGGGGTGGCTTTTTTTTTTGCAGTTTGTTTTGGTTTTAAATAGCAGAGCTAAAGTAAATGAGTGTTTGTTTTAAAAAAAAAGTAGAAAAGTAGATAAATAAAGTATTTCCAAAAAATAAAAGCATCTTCAATTCACACTGCAAGCGTCTTAATTAAAAATATGAATATGATGAACAACCACAGTCCAGATTTCTTTAAATCACACATATGAACAACTCAAGTATGTAGTGCAAGTCTAAACTTCATAAGCTAGAGGAAAGCAGATCTGTATTAACAGATGACATGTCATGTCATTACCACTGTTTTCTGCAAGCCATATTTCCCCTCTTTATTTATTTGAGATGACTCATCTCAGGCACAAAAAACCCATCTCACCGTGCCCACGTCCAGCATCATCTTTGCAGTCAGACCAAACAGGCAATAATGTGGAAAACAATCTAATATATGTGTCTCCTGGGGAGGTGCATTAAAGGGACCAGCATCAAGGGTACAAGCATCACCAAAGGTTCCCATGACAGATAAAAGCACACCTGCATTTAGTAGTTCTGTGCCTCCATTATGATCCAGCCAAATTCCTAAATCTTCATTGTTTCCCCTCATGCAATGAAGGCACTTTCTCCAAGACCAGCATTCCCAGAAGGGCTGGATGGAGTGCAGCTGTCTCTAGGTGTTGCCTTGGGATGAAGTTACTTCCCTGGCCCAGATTAAGTACAGCACATAATTACTTAGCCTTTTTTTCCAGTAAGCATCTTTGAGCCTAATTTTTACACACACACGAGTCAGGACTCAAACACAAAATCTACTACTCTGGGATTCCATTGCCTAAACAAAAGTACCCCATACATCTGGGTTGCTGAAGGACATCTGAAATGTCTGCACAGGAGACCCAACATTCTCCTGGAACTGCAGCTGGAGGCCCTACAGAACAATCTAGAGTATCTCAACAGGTAACATGGTATAGACAAGCGAGTTTAATTTCCACTGTGTTTGCTGCTGGAGGAAATTATTACATTTTCACCTCTCCAAACTGCCTCTTTTCAGCCATCTGCACTTGGATGGCTGAAACCATGAATGTATTCTTATTCTTTCTCTTCTGGGAACACCAGGTTAAGTACAACGTAACTTTGTAAAATCAACACAGCTCTTGTACTTCCCAAATAAAAGTATCTGCTATATTATCTCTTTGGATGAAATACTGGGCAGATTCTTTATATAAGCTGTCATCTCTTCCCCCTCCCCCAATATTTTTCTGGACTTGTCCTTCAAATGTTAAAAACGTCTACCTAGCTATGCCAAACTTTTGTTCTTCCTTATGTGATGCCAAGCACCATACCTTACAAGAAATGTCACCACCTCTATTATTTTGTTTCTAGTTCTGTTCAGTATCTGATTTATATCAATACAATGTAATTAAATCACAATTCTTAATTAACTAGATTTATTTCAAATCTATTTTATTGCAATGTTATCAATACACCTCACTGAGGACTCCTTCTTACAATATTTAAGGGCATGAATAACTCAAGTAAGGAGTACCAGGGACATCAGTGAGACACGTGAATCCAGTTATATACAGCAGAAAACAAGACAAGCATGGAGAAACATAAAAGGATCACAGAGATATCCAAAAAACTCCTGTCTAATCCTTGAAGTGTCCATATTCCTGCCAATAAAGTAATTTTTCAGTAACAGGCTGCACCTGTCAGCACTAAGTTCCTCATGACCCTCCAGGCAGCTGCTGTACCCAAAGTCCCCACCAAAGGCAGCTACCCGCTCCCAGCCAAGGGCTGCAAACTGAAAAGGCACCAGGAGGGCTCAGGGCAGGCCCCCTGCGAGGCAGGCTGAGTGCTGCTTGGGGGAGTCCACTGCCTCTGCGAGCCCAGGGTGTGTATCTGTTCTGAGAAACACAGACGGGTTACACCGACTCCCCTTTGCACATCAATGGCTACCTTTGATCCCCAGTAATTTCTTCAACATTCAGTCCAAGAGAGCAGGTTTTATGAACAATGAAAACTAATTTCACTGATAGATCAAATATGACCGTGACTTCCTTGCAGCTGTTTAAAATGTTTAAAAGCAGAAATAGCTCTTCCAGTTAGGAAAAGCAAGAGCAAGCTGCACCTAGGTTTTCAAATATTTTCTTTAAATAAAAGCACAAATAAATTTTTCCTCAGAGAGTCTAGAATAACTGTTTCAGAGAGTGAACCAATCATACAATCACTGTGAAAAGACCTAGTTCATGATCGTACTTAGCACTGCCTGCTCATAAAGAAGCAGCCTTTTCATCTAGCTTGGTTGGTTTAATGCAAGTTATGAGTGAGAGTGAATAATTCAACGTGACTTGCATGTAAACTCTCTCCCCACTCATGAGCCTAATCTACAGTAACATTTCACGTCTGAAGGCAGGCTGTATGAGCACTTCAGGGTGTACTCTTTTATCTCTACCCTTGGCTGGATGGTACTGGAAAGCCGGATGGACAAAAAAGGCTCAGCTCCATGAGGTAGCTGTATACCTAAGGGAATCTGCACCTCAGGGGGCAGAGGGTGACACTGTGTTCGTGCCATTATTCACAGCAATAGTCTGAGTAAGAAACTGTTCTCCATCAACAATAGATCTCACATTAAGGAAACAATATTCAACATATACTTGAATATTTGATGGACCAGCAGTGACCTGGCTGAACAGAAGTACAGGACATAACACTGATTAGTGCTGCCTTTGATTATATCCCATGCAAAATCATGCCAAAAGAAAGAGCATGAGTGGCCAGAACATGGCAGACCCACACAAGGGTCAGCAGTAACCACAACTATATCCCTGGATCCAGGAGTATCCTTGGCTTCAGACACACATCCTGGAATTGCCCTACCTTTGTAACACAGAGCCAGACACGCACCATTCCCCCTTTGCACTCCTTCCACACCACAGTTTCCACATCAGGGAAACTCAGGCACACCAACTGGGTTTAGTGAATAATTTTTACTCTGAGAGAAAAGTTTCAGTGTCAGAAAATTAGTAACTATTTAAGAGTTCTTTGACTCATTCAGAAAAATGCTGACCAACTGCAAAGATCTTTACAAGGGCTAGTTAGTGACAATATGGTCTGCAGGTAACTTTATGTATTATACAGGCAAATTATTGCCCTTTTAAACTAAAAATGTATTATATTGAATCTGGACAGGCACAGATATTTTCACCAAAACAAGAAAATCTAGAGAGATGTAGCTGCAAGAGGTCTCACACCTTAACCCACTCAACTAAGATACTTTAATACCTTTACTGTTCCCTCTATTTCCTCATATGCAGCTACTAGAAGAATGCAGAGAGTAAGTTGCTGTGCTCCAGGGGATTGAGGAAAAGGAGCAGGATCTTGAGGAAGCCAAGGTGGTAGCCAAGTGCCCAAGGCACTGCAGCTTTCTGGGAGCACAGGGCACACAGCCTCCTTCCCTCCCTCCTTACCAACAGCCTCTGCCCACGACTGCTGTGGCCCGAGCAACTTTAGCACCAAAGCAGTCTCTGCCCTAAGAAAACAGGAATGTTTTTTCCAACATAATTGCTTATCTTCAAATACTGAGCTACTTAACTAAGAATTTTTGCAGATACATTACTACCCTTTCGGTGTTTGCTGTTCCACATCCGCCTGTTGATTTCAACATGCTGCTGATTTAGCGTTACCTTTTTTAGGCAGGATGTTTGGCACTGCACTGACCAAAATCTTTGGCAGTGTTGCTCCTTGGAAAATGGAAACCACACTGCCAAAATAATTGCCTAGGATAAGGATAGATTCAGACTCTGGAAAAGACATAATACTTTCAGATTGCCAGCTTTCACCTGTCAATACACTGTGCACTTCAGTTAAATACAGCCTAAGCATGACTCCAGTGAAAACAGAAAAACTCAAAACCAAAGCTGTGACTGGGAAGGCAAATAAGAGTATCCTGTCCCAACTGAGAATGGAGGCCTGGAGTATAAGGTCTAAGCTAAGTATTCTCAAAATAGCTATGTGCAAATAGAGGAGAAAAAAGGGTACACTCATTAAGTGTTAAGTTCAATATTTTAAGAATCCCTTCAGCTTTTATTGGCTAATTCTAGATAGTTAGGGTTTGCTTTTTTTGAGGGTCTGTTCAATTTTCCCTTTCACTTCAATGGGATTAACAGGTGCCTCTGATTCCTAAAAATTAGGTCTTTCTGTGCCTCAAATTATCTTTTTTTCCCCACTATATGGCAATTTATACCTAAAGTGTTAGAATTCTGTAGAACTTGGCTTTTACTTCAGTATAGTCTCCCTTCAGAAAATCCTTTATTCACAGACCGTAAGGAAAAAAGATCCATTAAGTTATCCACTGTCAACTCCTGTAGAAGTGCTCCTGCATTAACATCAGTAATTTGCCTTATTAATAAATTCTATGTGAACCAGATAAAAGAGATTACTCAGTTCCTCAAAACTGTTACAATTTAAGTTCCTGGTTCAAGAAACCTACTCCTCAGTGCTCCACTAAAAAGGCTGTGCTCAAGTGAGGTTTTCTTCTTCCCCACCTCCCATTGCTTCAGGTGTAGTTCTCATTTCCAGGCACACTCAGTTTTTGCAATTGTATTTGAGGATGCTTTGGGGACCTTATGACAGAAGAACTGTCTCCACCACCTCACAGAGGTGGAGTTCTCAAGTCAGCTACCTGCTTCATTGCTACCTGACAATTACTCTGAACTGAACCCACCTGGAACTTAATCCCTCCTTCTCCTTAATTATTAAGCTGCTGTAGTTATGAAATTACTAAACAGAAAAATTACTAGAACATCAAAGTTCCTGGAAAATATGTCCCTTCTCAATATAGGCAATATTCTAAAATGAAGTCTCCCATGTAAAATAACCTGGGGGTGGGGGGAATCAAATTTAGTTTTCAAAAAAGCTTAAATCCATTACTCTAGCTTGCTTTCACTCAATAACTTTTCAGCTCTAGCTGAGACAATGCAGACATTGTTCTACCCTCAGCTGACAGCAGAAATATCTGGGATGTGCAATAACAGATGGAGTGATCTGATGAGAGATCAGCCAGCCAGCTGAATGCATAGGCAAACAACCTTCCCCAAAGGCAACCTCTGCCAGCCTGATCCTGCACGGTGCCAAGAGCCTCCTCTCCTGCTGACTGCAGCAGGAGCTGAAAGCAGACCAAAAGCTGCAGGACATGATCAATACCCCCCAAAACATGGGCTCTGCAGGGACTCAGATTTCAAGTGCCTGGTTCTTACTGCAGATGTACAACAGAAATAAAACTGCCTACAGCTCTGAGGAGCTGTTACCTTGGAACAGAAAACATGGCCAAACCTCATTGTTTAGAGGGATATTAGATATTCCTAAAACACAGGAGCCAGCAAGACAGATAAGCAAGTTTTAAAATCAGGTTGAAAGCAAAGTCCATAAATAGCCTAGCCAAGAGTGATAGTTAATTTACCTGTGGTTCAAATTACAAAATCATTGCTCCTCGCAGGAGCCATGGGAAAAAACCAACCACATAACCCACCAAATGGCAGATAGACAAAACGCAGGGCTCTCAGACAATTTCAAAAACAAGGCTGCCATTGCTGTTCAAGATGCATATCCATGATGCACAGGGATAAGCAGCACAGGCAGCTGACACAGTGTAAAGACAGTGTGCCTTTGACTGACAGGGACTCCATCAACTGTGGGGCTCAGGGATATTCCCTCTGATGGCATGAGAGTCGGATGCTGCTCATAGGTCCCTCTCCTTCCCTCAGGGCAAACCACATCAGAACCAGGAGTCCCTTTTCCAGAAGAATGCCCTGGGGTCCAGGGCTCATTTCATTTTTGTTCCCTTGTTGGCCCTTCTTCAGATTCTTGCACTATTCCTAGTTGTACGCAGCATTACTTCAAGGGAAAGATTAATGCCTTACCCCTTTCAGTCCATTTACCACCATTTTCTTACTATATTTTAGCCTAGTGCTTGATGCAAAAGGAGGTTTGAAGACCAGAAAACACAGATGAATCCTGAATCTACTTCTTTTTTATTATTATTATCATTTCCCCCAACAAAGTGCTCTATCCAACAGGCTGTTATACCAAAGATTTGCACCATAATTATTGAAAGTACTATGGCTGCCACACTGTTAGGTAAAACCTGTATTTCTGCTTTCAGTCAGCTTTTTATCTGGCAGCCTTTTTTTTTATTTTTTAGTATCTGCATTGTTAAATTTTTATCTAGTCACAATTTTTGGTCATTTATAAAAGATTTTAAATGTTTGGTTTATTTACTGGTTTTGAAAAGTCTTGGCAAACAACTCTTAAATATTACAGAAGACTTATTATTAAGAAGCTGCATAAATAAGCAATTGCTCATACACATTATTTGATGGCAGGCCAAGGATCCACTTTACAAATTCATGACCTGATATATTTCAGTGAAAATAGGTAGCTAAGTAAGGTATATGAAAGAAGAAAAATGACATATGAAACCAAATAAAAAAAGATCCTTTCAACAAAAAACACTAAATATGTATGACTATTCCAGATGTTTCCCGAGATGAAACAAAACATGCAGCAATTGTTAACAGATTGATGATAGAGGATTAAAATGGATGGAAAAAAAGTCCAAGGCACTGAATATATGTGACACCTGAAGGCTTCAAGCTTAGGCTGGGAGCCCAAGAGAGGTTCCAGGATGCTGATCATCCATCAGGTATATGCACAAGGCTAAAGGAAACCCACGAGCAGGGAAAATATTAAGGAACATTCACAAATGGGAGGGGAATGAGTATGTCCAAACATATGGAAGAATTACTGCACTTGCTTTGTAGATTTATTTTTACCTCCAAGAAGATAAAGAACAAGATCCCAGAGCATTTAAGTGCATGGTGGCTTGGGATCCAAGGTTTTGGATTTGATTACAAGGCCCACAAAGACTGCATTTTTCACCTCTGCAGTAATAAAAACCTAAATTTACATGCAGCTGAATTGATTCTGTAACAGACAAAACCCAGCATGTGGTATTTTGATGTCTTTGTTTTAATCCTGTAGTTCCCATTTGTAACATTAAAATACGTAAAACCCTCTAATAGTTTTCCATCTTCGTTTCTTACTCTTGAAAGTGTTTAGCTAAGCAAGAAAAAATGCACATTCCATACAAGCCCCCATCACAGGTTTCAAGACAAACTAAGAGTTTTGCTTGTGTCTCCTGACCAAATACAGTGTAAACACCCAAGCAAATGTGTAGAACCACATCTCTGGGCCAGCCCACTGCCTTTTATGAATTACAACATGTACAGGGGATGCCCAAAGAAACAGAATTATGTCTGTGCCGCCTCTCTTAAAATGGACTAGAGCTTTGACTATGCCCACATTGCTAACAGCATCTACTGCACATCAGACAATTAGCGCTCATGCTGTGACAGTTCATACCATCTAACAGCCCTGTGTGATAAGGAAATAACCCACTTCTCTTTCTTGCTTCCCCAAAAGCAGTCATGTCTGACAGAAACCTCCAAGATTGCTTCTGCAGTGGGGACTCCATGCAACCCTGGTGGTGCTGCTCATCCCCAGTTCACAAGAGCTGACACGCCAGCTTTCAGTGTGCTGCAATTCCTAAGTTGTACCCAGCTCTCCTCCTGCCTTCCACATCAGTATTGAAATCCCTCCTGTTTAACTTCACTTGCTGCTCTGACTTTCCAGTGTGGGCATTAGACAAATTTTAGAATCTCCAAATTATTTTCTCCAGCTTTCATCCCCTGGCCAGTATTTATTTTGAACCCTGGCACTTTAATATTGAGGGAGTATCAGACCCCAGTAAAATCAATCAGAGGTATGAGATTCAGCAAGACCACTGTTTCCCATATTCTCTCTCTCTTTGCCGTGATGGTAAGTTGTAGCTGAGTGCATGTGTGGCATGGAGCAATTTTCCCAGGGGGAGAGTACGTTCTACTGTTGGCATTAGGAAAGCAGAAGAATAGGAAGATTGTAAACAGAGAGGCCGAGTTTAGAAAGAGGAGCAAATGTTTGCCTGTGGATCATTTAGATGGATGCAGAAACATAAAAGTAATTAAAATCAGGGGGGAGAAAAAGCCTGAGAAAGTAAGTCCAGCAACCTGAAAAGAGCAATGCTTAAGATTGGTGAGGAAACTAAAATATAGGTTTGAGTGCAGGCATTTCTTACTTTTCCTTCTTCCTTCCATTTACTAGCTGAGAATTTCACCAAGAATATCACAAAGACACAAAAATGACACAAATACAATCATCCCAAGTATACTTGTCAAAAAGTCCTGCAAGAAATTAATTGTAACTGTGTTAAAAACAGGCCACATGTCAGTGTTTCTTTCTTTCAGTCTGAGAAGTGGAATACAGAAGTCTCATGCAGAGGGCTGTGCCTCAGACAGTGGGGAGGCAGCAGAGCCTGTACCAACAAATGCAGTGGGAGGCAGAGGATGTGCTGAGCAACTTAACATGCACAGCAGTACCCAAATTTCTCTAATCAAAGATTTCGAGCCAACAGCAGATGGATCTCACACAGAGATCCAACTCTAACAGCCTCGGTCCAACCCAGAACCCCTTTCTCCTCTTCCAAAATTCAAATAAAAAATTAAACCCATATATGACAGTTCAGAAACCAGCAGCTACACTGAAGACAAACTCAAATTCTTCTTCCAGAACAAACAGGTCCCTCAGTTTCCAAATATATTTTTACCTTATTATGGGAAGTGATAGGAGAGGGGAATTCTATCCAAGATAATAAACTTCTTGTAGAGACAACTTTTGAGCATAAATGAGTGGGAAACAGGGTGATAAAATAATATTAATGTGGATAAATGTAGAATATAGCACAGCACACAGAGTAAATAATTCTTAACTTTGTTCACAAAATATGGACTCTGAAATAGTGATTACCAGTGAGGAGCAGAAACTGTGGAGCCAACATATAGAGTGTCATAAAAATATCAGCTCAGTAGCTTAAAGAAAACAAAACAAATAAAATTCCAATGAACAGCCTCACCAAGCCAGCGTGGTACTTGACATTCTAAGATAAAAAAATGCAATCTCTTTCATATCAAAATTTGTTTCAGTGACATGCTTGAAGAAAAATTAAAGTCCTTCTAGACTGACTAGTGAGGGTAAAGCTTTCTTCTTTTCCTTACACAGAAGCTTGACTTTAACTCACAGGTGAATATTGGTCATCCTTTGCATAACTGTCACTGTTTGGATTCTACTCTTGTTTTTTCCTATAAACACCTACTTCTGTCCCCAAAGACGGGACAGTGGCTAAGTGATCTGACCTGGTTAAACTGCTCTTAGATGCTCCTCTCCCCTCAGAAAGGAAATGAAATCAAAACATTTCACAGGGATTTCCACACTGCTTTCATTTCTCTGCATTTTCTCCTGCCAGAGCAAAAGCACCCCATGGTAAAGAGGGGTATAGGCTTGTCCAGTTTCAGAAAGAAACACAAAGGAAACACTTGGCTGTTCTTACAAACCTTTCCAGAATACAAGTGAAAATTTTAATTTAGCTTTTCAGGGTGAATTGTGGTGATGTTTTCTATTTATGCTTCACTCACTGGAGATACCTCAAAACCAGCACACCTATGCCATTTTCAACTAGCACTGAAATCCTTCCACTCTGTAGAGTTCTTCCAAGAGTCTTATCTGATTCTCACAGGTGAAAGTAGATTCAAACAAACTTGCTCATTTTACTCATTAAAAATTACACAAATAACCATTATCTATTTCACTCTCTTTGCCATGGTATCTGAGCACTTAAACAAGATGAGAATTGGTTTTCTCATTTTCTATTATTATGTTTTGTGAGCTCTGGTCATTTATTACAAGTTTTCAGACATAGACACTGTCACAAACACCCTTGAAATTAGAACTACAAGAAAACTAATTTATTAGCATGATAAAATATATTAGGTGAGGCTGCTCAAAGAGCCAGTAAAAAGAAAAATTATTCCACGCACCAAGGGAAGGAAAAGAGATGGCCTTGGGGCCATGAGAAAAATGGAGGTGGATGCATGGAATTCTTTATCTACTTTATTCTTTTATAGGCTTCCCCCTCCACCTCAAGCAGTGGAATAAGATTTCTTGACATTTCTGGCATAAACACCTCCAGTGACACAGGAGGAGAATTGAAACCTACTTAACTAAAAACATCAAACACTGACACAGATCCATTGTACAAAAAAATGAGTTAGAGTCCCAAAGAGGTTTGCAACAGCCATGCTTAAAACCTCGCTGCTGCTTTATTCCTTACTAAATGGTGTCATTCCTGCCCTTTGCTGAAGCCAGTATGAGTGCACCCCATCCGGGGCTCCGCTGGCTCTCCCAGCAGATTTGGTATTTACTGGCTGAGAGTAATTCAGTAGTGCTGTGTTTCCACCGAGGGAAAAGGAAAGAAATAGCCCAGAGATTCCAAAGCAGAGGGAAACTGAACAGTCAGCCTAAGAAGGATTTTTCTAGGGATATTTTTTTCAGTTTCATTGCTAGAGAGATTTTACTTTCAGAAGGTACAACGAATGATAATTTAGTCTGACTAAATTTCACTGTCTCTATCCAGCACCTCCAGTTCAGTTTGTAACCTACTGAGTAACCTTGTCACTTCCCCTCTCCACAGCCTCTGCAGGGTGAGAATATCATTTATCTCCTGCGATCTGAGATCCCCTGATCTCCAAAGGCTGGATGCCATCCCTTAGGAAAACTTGAGTACTTGCCAAATGGCCTTAAAAACGAGGGCCCCTGCTGACCCTTCACATGAGAAACAGCTGGGTGAATCAAGTGTCATTTTGTGGCAAATCTCATACAAGTTCTAGGTTTGTTTTTTTTTTTTTTTAAATTTAAATTAGAATTATCTCCTTTTTTACTGTCAGGCCTGAGTAAAAGCTGTAACATTTTGGTCTACGAAGAAACTTCAGAGGGCAAAAAAACCTGCCATTATATTGAAGTGATTAACATACTTTTTCAGGGCATTTAGTGAGACAGAAACTATTTACAAAATAATAATATAATAAACACGGGTTTAGTCCATGTATTTAAGTTATATCCAAGATGATAAACATTCTAAAAATTCCCTAGGGGGCCTGCAAAAAAGAAAATCAACACTATATACCTTGCTATCCTTAAACCTTAACTCTTTGAGAAATTTTGTTAAGGTCTCTCTATTTAAAAAAAACCCAGCAAACAAGTAAACACTCCTTCTTGTCTTAGTTACATTTTCTGCCCTTAGCTCTCCTCTCATCTGCCCTTCTCGCTAAATCAAAGCAGGACACACAGCCCTTGGCCATCCTTACACTCTGCTTCAGCTGCCTGTGAAGCAAATGTGTGTTGCTGTTAATTCTGCAGCCTTACAAACCTGTAACCTTCCAAACTCCCGGGACCAGTTGGTGGACCTTTCTTCAGCAAACTTGCTGAGGAGCAGAAAACACACCTGAAGCTCTGTTTTCAGAGCTTTATGATCTGCCAGTTTTAGAGATGTGTATCTAGGACATTTGTGTAACATCCCAGGCAAGTTTGTGCCTTTCAGACACTGTGTTGGAGTATGCGAGGAATAAATTTTCCCCAAAGAATTCACCTTGATTTTACACTGACACCAGTACATGTGGGACCAGAGTTTTTGGCAGCTTATTATAATATTAAATTACAGTATATTTCATATATATATATATATATTAAAATACAGTTTATACAGCATGGTAGCTCCACAGAGGAATTTTGTCAATCCTGTTTAACAAAATAAGATTTTCTTACAGGGCTTAGAAGAGCTCCCAACAGTCTGTCAGTATAAGCATGGCATGCAGGTTCACCCCTCTAATACAACACTTATTTTTTGTATCTTTAGTATTTTAGTATCTGTCTCTCTGATCCCATTACCATAAATTTAAGCCGGGACAGTGAATAATCTGCCCTTAGACACATATTGCAGACACTATTCAGTTAAAGAGTGCCTGCCTGAGATTCTTACCATGTAGTGTCTTGTCCTGCCTTCCTCTCCCCACAAACCCTCTGCTGCAGTGTAGCTAAAGCTGCATTAATAGCTCTAAAGAAAACTTTCCGAAGCAGCACCTTCCCCTTGCCCCTGTAAGATCATTCCTTGCAAACCCCAGCAGCTCATCTGTCTTTCTAAGCATATCTCTGTGGGGGTTTTCCAGAGCCCAAAATCTGCTCACATTTTTCTTGTCCAGACACAACAGCTCTGAATTCATGAGTTTTTGTGGGCACTTCAAGATACCCTAAAACTACTTTTTATAAAATATTTCCCATGAAAATCCAAGTCCCTGATTCCTTCCAAAATTTAGATAGCTACATTGCAGGAAACTCAACTGGTACTTTTTTGAAAAATAGCTTGTCTTACAAAACAACCATTTTATAAATTGCAGCTATTAACACTAAAAGCTTTCTTTGTGTTAATAATCACTGATGTAAAGTGATGCAACTAAGAATTAGAAAAAGGCAGTTTAATGCTGACTTAAAACCACAATTTTTTAAAGTAGGGAAAAAATTAGAAAAAAGTTTTAGTGGCTTCCTTATTTTCATTAAACTCATTAATATCAGGAGTATCTTTAAAAATACACTATACTATGGAATAAATCTATCACTAGGTACTTGGTAGCTTTTTGTTGAACTAAATTATTTTAGCATCCAACAGGACATAAGGCCATTATAACAACAGATTTTGTGTTTACGTATTTATTTATGTTGTCATAGTATGCACGTTTGTTGAAGCTACCTAATGATGTATCAGCCTCACTTAGAGTTGCCACATCAAGTGCAAACTTCAGACTCAATCCTGAGCCAAGTTTCATACCTTCTGGGTCTGGGCTCAGAGGGCAGGGAGCCCTTGTCAGACCTCCTACTGCCTTTCTCTTGGCTGACCTCAGGAAATGTGTCTTGCTCCTTGTGCCTCAGCCCCCGCCCCATCTCCCTCTTGCAAAATGTTTACGATAGGATCCTATTCACTTATTACTTCATGAGGACATTGCACACTTATTTTCGCCAGCAGAAATCCCAAAGTATGTCTTTATTTCCTAAGAATAATCTTTTCGACAGCAATAAAGAAGAAGGAATACTAGATCAGCAGTAATGAGAAGGGCTGTCAGAAGACATCAATGAAAATATTCAAGGTACCTTTCTACTTCTAAAAAAGCACTTCCACTTCTAAGTAGCTGTTCTAGCATTAAAAAAAAAAAAATCTCTTTATCTGTTTGATATTGATGTTTTCTTAATAATTTAACCGAGATTTCAGTGTCATGGTGGTGCATTACAGCCCTGCACTGCAGTGATATCCTCAGCTGCACAGTCTGGAGGAGACTGTGCTCTGCTGGGATCAGGCTGGCTCTCCAGCTGAGAACCCTTCTCTTCAGTGCAGTATTTCTTTTCTCCTTGCAGCAGTATCATTTTCCTCCTCATGCAGGGGCCAACAGTCCCCAACTGTTCAGTTAGCTATTATTAAAATACCAGATTATGAAACTTGACTAATTCTTCACTCTGCACATCCTCTCCAAAAGAAAGCAGACATAGATAAAAGAAAATAACGCTAGAATCAGTGAATGCTGCAATCAGTCATTTAAACTCAGCAATAAGACCTGCTTACAAGATTTCTTTCCCTGCCCAGTGGCCCAAAGACTTTTTTTTTCTTTCCAATTTGTTTCATTTTAGATTATTTTTAATTAAATTATTCTTAGTCTCTCTAACAGATTCATTGGCACCTCTTGCCACAACACATGAAAGCCTCACAGTTTTCAAAGCACTTTTTCTTCCCATTTCAACCCTTTATTGGTCACCATGCATTGGGAAGATCTGCATTCAAACCTGCTGCCTATGCACCCTCTATTAAGCAGTCACTGGAGAACATTTACAAGGCACTCTTAAAGCAGAGATCAAAACTTAAACTTTCTCCAGTCCAGGCAAGCAAGTCCCTCTGGTCCCATAACTCTCATGTGATTATGTCCAAGCTTCTATAGAAAAAGGGAGGAAATCCCTCTTGCCTAGGAGCGTATCCCTGTAAAAGGAGGACGCGCTGGGGAAGGCCCCTCCCCGTTAAGCGGCCCCACGGAGCGGCAGGTGCTGTACCAAGAGGGCAGTGCCGCACGCTTTCCCGCAGCGCTGGTACCCTGGGATGCTCCGCAGCCCCTCCAGCCCCGCAGCGCAGCGCTGTGCGGGTCACTCAGCGGCCCACGTGTGCAAGGGCAAAGCTTGGCTGACCAGGGACACATTTTAGCTAAGGGAAGGTTTTGAAGGCCATTCTTTCACCCTTCTGTGAGTGGAATCGGGACCACCAGGACAGCCGCCTCCTTATCGTGACCTTACTCAAATCTCACGGCCCATCGGAAATCTATAGCCATTTGCAACCCATCAGGCTCTGTTTGTATCCTCATAAATCCCAACATCTTCTAGAAGGAGTGAGCAACGAGCTCCAAATTATCAGCTTCCCAGTGCTCAAACTGAGCCAGTCGGCTGATGAAAACAACAGGCTGAGCGCCCAAGGGCATTATTTCATAAGTCTGAGATATGATTAAAAACTTACAAATGATACACAATCCCTACTGCAAACCAGATTGACGGGCATCTTCTCTTTCCAAAGGACCCAGGCTTTATCTGGCATGCTAGAAATTCTAACGTGCCAAGTGTAACACTTTCAAATGGTTTTAGAGCTCAAATACTGTGCACTTAAAATAGGTTACACACAGATATGTACAGAGAGAGAGCCAGAGGGAGAGAGAAATGGCTCATAAAACAGGCTCAAAGTACTTCATTTGCTGCCTTAGATGACTTTTTTTTAATGTAACATATTTCTCCCACAAGAGAGTCTTGAAGAAGTCCTTACAAAGAGGACTCCTTTCAACCTGTATATTTATTACTTTCCCAGTATAACCTCACAGAGCAGTGGACTGGCTGTGCCAATCCCTCCAAGGATGCCCCCTTCCTCACACATGCTAGTCCTTCCCAGGCCTTTTTGCAGGCAGAGTATTCCCCTGTGATTCCCCAGCTGGAAAGCTTTCCCAGCTTCTCTGCCAAAAAAGCAAAATTGCCAGGACAGCCAGGGTGGCAAATTGGTTTTCTTGCTCCCAACTAATTCCACAGCCCATGGCTCGTGCCATTAAAAAATGAGGTGGGGGGGGGGGGGGGGGGGGGAAGAACACAAATTTT